>BDMB01000008.1:3787380-4069651 GCA_016859785.1 Macrotyloma uniflorum | reverse complement strand
TATATCAAAATAAAGAATTGAACCAAATTAGTATAAATAAAAACGTTTATGCGTAACTAGAAATTTAGTTTAGAGTATTTTAAATAAATTTATATATAATTTTATAATAATAAAATATTTAATTTATTTATTTATTATACAATTTTAACAAAACAAAAATTTTCTTTTCTATTAATTTAAATTCTTCTTATTTATTATTCTTTAAATCTCCATCTTACCTATATTTAATAATTTAATTATATTAACTAAAACAATATCATAATATAATAATTAATTGAGACAATGTATTCAAAATATATTAAAAATAATATAAATAAAATAAATCTACCGTGAATTGATATGAATACCTTGCATTATATTTTCTAAATAATAGAATAAATAGTATAATAGTTAAAATATACTATATAGTATAAAAGTATCAAATAATAATAATAATTAAATAAACTTATTTCTATCTGGGTAAATATATTATTAATAAAAGATTAAAACTAAGAAAATATTATCTTTTATAAAGAAAAAGTTAAAAGTAATTCTAATTTGTAATTTCATAAGTTTAAAATTTACTTACACAGTGAAATATTAATTTTTATATGATAAATTTTAAAAAATTAATAGTATCATTATATTTTTTACATTATTTTTAATAAAAATTATTCAAAATAACTTTTTTTTTTCTATAATAATTATCTATGGATAAAAAAATATAATTTTGAATTCTATAAATGGAAAATAAGTAAATTTTTTTATAAATTTAAAATAAAATAAAAAAATAAAAAACATCATAACAATGAATTATATTAAAAAATTAATAAATATTTTAAAAAATAAGAATACATATATAAAACAGAAGCTAGAGTTTTTTAAAATACAATATTAATAAAATTGAAAAAGGTTTTCAACTATTAAAGAAATTTATGTTTGATAAGACTTCCCAATTAGTTTATAAAAATTCAATTGCAAATTTTATTTTCTAGTTTTTCAAAATTAAATCATTTTGATTCAGTGTTAACATATAATCTAATTCTTAAAAAAAAATCTACATTTTTATAAGTGATAACAGAACAAGTTTTAACACTTGATATACTCATATATGTTATCATTTTCTATTAACAATTAAGAAATATATTAACAATAAATCAAAATTACATAATTTTAGAAAACTGAAATACCAAAAATGTGTAATTAAAAATTTATGTAATTTAGTATTAAAAAATCAAAATAATATAATGAACTTAAGACATTTATTTAATTATATCATTCATATTTTAAATTTAATTTTAAGATTAATAATAGAATAATAAAATATAAAAATACAATAAAAATAATGAATTTTAAAATTAAAACATAAATTTTTAATACTTCAATTTACCGGTTAAAATAATTTTAGCATAAAATCATATTTAAATATCATTTTACATTCATCCACTACTTCAATATATAATTTTATCATAGGTTTATAATTCAATCTATTAACTATCACCTTTCAATTAATTTTTTATTTTGATCTAGACAAAATAAGTTTAATTAATGGTTAAAAATTCAATCTATTAACTATGACCTTTTAATTAATTTTTTTATTTTGATCTAGACAAAATAATTTTAGTTTAATGGTTAATGTAATTTACTTTAGATTAAGAAAAAAAGAAATATAATTATTCAATTTTTCAGATGATTTTAAAATTATTTATTAAAAACTTTAAATATTTCATATAACTTTAAAATTATTTATTTTGATTTAGAGCAGTTACTAGATAATATCAGTTTAAATTAGTTAAATTTATATTCTGTAAAAAAAATTATTAAAAATATATTTTAATTAAATTTTATATAAATTATGTCAATATTATTTATTTAAAAAAATTAAATAAGTAATATAAAAAATAAATTTTTAAAATTTTCTGCTTCTACCATACTTTCTAATATATACAGTTTCAAAAATGATTTAACATCATAAAATGACAAAATTTCAAAAATAATCATGTTATTCTACCATACCCTAATATTTAATATAAATCTTATTTGGTATACTAAAGAAGTCAATCTCTACTCTTAATTAAAGATTAAGATTAAAAACACTTGACAATCTGTATATAAATTATCTTTAAAGAATGTAAGATAACACAACACACCTATATATGGATGAAAAAATTAAAATTCAAATAACAATTTGCAATATTTGTTCATAAAACTCTACAATAAAATTTTGCTCTTTATATTCATAATTATGGTGTTTGAATTTTAAAATAACTTGATAAAAAAACTCATGAAATTAAAAATGACCACAGATCAGTGCTAACAGATGGAAGACATGTTTCAAAAAAATGCAAGCATTTTAAACTAAAACCAACTCTATGGATAGGATTTTCTATGTTGTTGGTTAGGCTTCCAAAAAAACACCTTTCATCTCCTAAATTGATCTTACACAAAAAAAGCAATCTTTTAGATTGCATTTTTCACTTTCAAAATCAATGGTAGTTCAAAATTCTAAGGAGAGAAAGATCCATTGATACTGAAAATTGTAGAGGTGAAAGTGCACAAAATTGTCAATTCACATCCTCAACAAAGCTAGAGAGATGTGACTGACCCATTCACTTGCTATTTTCCCTTTTCTGTGAATTTTTTGGGAGATAACAAGGTGATGCTGCGTGATTTTGGTGTTTGATGTCCAAAAACTTTCCTCAATGGTGTGAATTCTGATTCATCATCATCACTGTCAATGTTATCTGGAGTATGCCTATTCTGGTATGCTCTGCGCTGCAAAAGAAAGACATTGAAATAATAGCTAACCAAATCTTCTCTGCTCTTTTTAGGAAATGTTTTAAAGAGTTGATCCCAAAAACATTTCTCAAGTGAAGCAGGGTTTGATTTCACTATATCTTTGAACTTCTTCTCATCTTGCTCTGTCCAAGAATAGCTAACTTCTTCACCTACCTTGTCTAAATTCCATTGGTAAAAAGCCTCACCCAGTTCCATCTTAACTTTAGACCTTTTCTCAGCAATGTGAAACCGAACACACTCAACAGAACCTTGTACTTGGCAGCCACATGAATCTTTCCTTCCTTTTCCAATTGGGTCCCTTTCAATAAGTCGCAGTTTGGAATTTACAAATTTTGAAGGCCATATTTTGGTCCCCAACCACTTAGAATCACTCTCACAAGTCATGCCAGTCCATTTTGGCACTTCAGCTTGATGGTTTGGCCCCACAGGGATGTACATTCTGGCACATTTATCCAGACTCGAAAGTGCAGTACATGACTCAGGTAACTTTTTATCTGCACGAACTTCAGCATGAGAACTAGGGGTTCTCTCCAAACCTCCAAGTGTTCTTCTTTTAGATGAAGATGAAGAGACTCCATCAGATGTAGATTTTCCCAATAAAATCCTCTTATCACATTTCAACCTCTGTCTAAAATTGTATATTGTCCCAACACGATCATCATACATAGCAGGATGCATTTTCTGACTCTACAAAATGGCATAACATTTTGGTTTTAATTTGACACCACACTGATGTCTTCAATTTTCAATAGAAACATGTACACCAGACTCAACAAGACACTTTAACACATTCAATGTCCAAAATATAGGACACAACACACGCACATGAGAGAGAGAAGCTTAAATGAAACTAAGATTTAAATTGATACTCAATATTAGTCTAATCTTTTGAATAGACAGAGAATAATTTAAATGATGGTTTTGAAGACAATTAACACGATTCTAAACCAATCTAAACATAATGTCAGCAAGCAAACATTTCACCTTAGAAAATAAATTTTCACACAAAAAACATCAAAATTAAAAATAAAATGAACTATGTAATACTATTTAAATAATCATAAATTCTTTCAATAACAAAGATTTAACAAGAATTCAAAAATTTAATTTTGTAGTAAGATACTAATGAATTTTCATCATAAATAATATATTGATAAATCTAGTATAGTTTGTAATAGATAAAAATAGAAATTTTTAATTTTCTGTAATAACTTGTTCTTCTTAACATATGGCCATGAAAATTATGAGACGTTAATTTTGATGAAACATAAGAGTCAGATGAATGATATCAATATGAAATTGAATTATTCTCCTTTTATATGATAGTTATCAATCTCATACAACAGAAGGTAGCTACTAAATTTAAAAACAGTATAGCAAGATGATCGCTATTTAAAAAATTATAATACTAACAAAATAATTTATACTATACAAGTACATATATAAATACTTTACAAAACAAAAACCAAAAACTAAAGAAATTCATGATAAATTGTAAGTCATAGTTTACTCACTATCACCATCAATCTACAAGCAATAGCAACATAGCAATAAAGTCAAATAGAATATGATGGTGAAATTAATAGAAAAAGAACATAACAAATTAGATTAAAAAATTAGAAGAATGTGAACTACTGAAATGAGTGGGAAGTCTAAAGAAAGATGAAAGAATGGAAGACCTATAATGAGGGAAGGAATAGATGTCAAATAGAGGTAATCTTTTGTATGACATTTTATCCAAAAAGAAACCCTAAACAATGACTTTCCATAAAAATGGGTTTTTTTGAAGTCTATATTAGAGTTGTGTCTTTATAGTTTGTGAAAACAATAATTATAAGTAAAATAATAACTAGTAGTTATGAACAAATACCAATATATTCGTAAAATTAGAGGAAAAATAATGTAGAAACACACCATCTATGATTTTCACATCTATGATTTCCACATATAGATATGTAATTATAATGCTAGACATGAAAAGGCCTAACACAGGAATATTGATGATAATAGTTAACATAAAAGACATTCATTTAATTAGATACATGGGAAACAAATTTATCCAAAACTTCTAAGAATTTTTTTCCATAATTTATGATCTCAACCCAAAAATAATGACATATAATCTTCATAATTCATTAATGATCTGCATAGCAAACAAACAAATAGAACATGGTATTTTCGTATTACCTGCCAACTAAATCGTTCACTTAGTGTTGCAAAATCTTTCTTCAGAAAGGCAGCTTCTCGAAACAACAGAACCTGCTTCCAGATATCATGATTACTGTAAGACTTCCATTTAGACTTTTCAGGAATCAAACCAACTGCAGGATCACAAGGATTTTTAGCAATTCTAGTCATCCATATTAACATTTCCGTCATAGACTCCCCCTTCCTTTTCTGACCAAATTTCTCTTTGTCAACATTAGACGGATCCAATATCAAGACTTCATCACTATCATCCTCGTCATCTTTATTGCATCTCTTGCTTCCATCGGATAATTTAAGCATGTCACTTTCTTCACTTTCTGCATCGGATGCATCCACAGTTAATAATTTGCTCTCATCAAACTCTTCTAGTATATCCATTTCAGTATTAAAGCCGCAAAATTTTACTATAATAGGCTCACCCTTCTCATGGTCCTCCAGCATATCCAAATCAACAAGTTCTGAAGTCCAAACTTTCTTGGCTCCATTAGACTCTGGAATCACTCCCTTCCCCCTATTAGTACCACACAACTTCCTCCCTTCTAGATAGTCACATACATTATCAAATTCATTCCCATTAGAATCTGAATTCTTGTCCTTCACACTATTACTACCACATGACTTCCTCCCATCTAGATACTCATATGCACTCTCATGTTCAGCCCCATTGGACTCTAGTTTCACACCCTTGACTCTATTACTACTACGCAACTTCCTCCCATCTGGACAGCCACACTCCCTCCTCTGAAGTTCATCTCCTGAATCATCCAAGATGGAGACAGTGTTTGCCTCCATCAAATGCTTGTGAAACTTAACTCTATCATCCTCTAAACCACACCCAGCAAACTTGCCACCAGCAACATTCTTAAAACATTTCTCTAGACTAATCAAGTGTTTGCTGTAAACAAGTTCCACAGAGGAACCAACCTTCACACCCAACCCATATTCTTCCCCCACCAAATCCCACAAACTGTTCTTACAAACAGCATCATAACCACCTTTCTTCTTCACCACCAAGAAAAGTTTATACAAATCCAAAGACTCCCCGTTACCCATCAATCTAGACACGGAACAGTTTCAAAAACAACCTACCAATACTTGATCAAAACAGCATGCACCCTTAATAGATAAACCTACAAAAACACTTGCATAATCAGCTTTTACTTCAAACTATTCAATGGGTTTTGACTAGATCAAAGAAACCTATTCAGCAAACCACACAATCCTGCAACGGTTATCACATTCAAATAAAAAAAAGATCATGTAAAGGTTCCATTTTTATTCCTCTACTGCCACCAATAAAACGAAAAAATAAATACAGAAATAAAAGAAGGAAAATTAGTTATACAAGCATTCAAGGTTGAGAACTTAAAAAGGATACCGATTGATAATCATGGGTCATGGCTTTTGAAGAAAGGAAAATATGTGCTTTCTCTATCTACATAGTGAGAGAGAGAAAGAGAGACGAGGGAGGGAGATGGAGGGACATATAGATTTTTTTTGGAGTCCCGCGCTTTGATTATGTGCATAAAAATCTAAAATTACAGATGGTGTGTTTTGGAAGAATGAAGAAGGGCCAAAGTTCAAGTTTTGAACAGATGCAGACCCTCTTCTTCAAAATCCAAAAGGGTTTTTGAAAATCTGAAAATGAAAATAGCTTCAGAAAATTAAAATAATAAAAGGGTTTTCAGAAATTTCGGGACAAAAAAAATAATTGTCTAAGGGATGAATTCTAATTTCTCATTGGAAGTAAAAAATAAAAATGAGGAATTTTCATTGAAAGTGAAAAAGAAAGAAAGAAGATAGACATACCAGTGTCAATAAAGAAAAACTTGAGAAAATGCTTCCACAACCAACCTAATATGACCTCACTTGTGTGGTTTATCACCACCAACTTCTCCCATTTTCTTTTATTTTTTCTAAATCTCTTTTACACTTTTTTTAAATAATGTAGGAAGAAGAGAGAGAAAAGAAAAATTTCAAAAGATTTATTTTGGAAGGGAATATGAAATCTTTTTTTGAGACAAGAATCATGTAAACCTATCTTTTTTTTTATATTGGATTTGAAATGGTTTCACTAACCATGGTTACTTTTTAACTATGGAGGTTGGGTTGAATTTTGCATAGGTGTATAATAAAAAAATGGTAAAAAAGAGAAATGAATCATGAAAGTTATCATAAAAAAATGGTAAAAAAGAGAAATGAATCATGAAAGTTATCATCAACACAAATGGGATATTATTTAAAAAATGGTTAGATATTAATGATTATTTTTATTTTAATAAAATATTAATATCAATTATTAATTATTTTCACAACTTTAATTAATATTTTTGAAACTATTAAATGATATAAATGAATATTATAATACTTTCTAAGAAAAATAATAAAATTTATTAGTATTCAACTAATATATTTTACCGTTTATAAAAAATAATTTGGTATTCAAAAATATAAAATATGATGAATTATTTAACTTTTGATATATTTTGAAATATATAAATATTAAATATCATACCCTTTAAATAATCAAACATTTTCTTTGCTGCTTGGGTAGAATTTCCTTATTTTTCCACAAATGTTTTATTTATTTAATTTTCAATCTAACCAATTAATAAAATTTCATTTTTTTAATATTATTATTTATACCACAATTTTAGATTTGTAATTCAAATTCATTGATAGGAAAATAGATATTATAAATAATATATTAGTTAAAATATATTATAAAAGAAATCAAAATAATAATAAAAAAATTATTTTCTATAATTCTCTCAATATCTTATTTAATAAATGAAGTAAAAATAACAAAGACATGTCTCATGTCTTATGAGTGAGTGAATGAAATAAATAATGAAATCATCTTATATATATAAAAGAAAAAGTAAGAATGAACTTTAATACAACTTAAAAGTTAAAATTTATAAAAAATTTAATAATTTTTTTTTCATTCACAAATAAAAAAATATATATATATATATATATTTATTACTAGATAAAAAAAATTATTTTTAGTAATTTTTTTATTTTTATTTTGACACCTACAATTTGATAATAATTATTTATTTTTAAAGTAAGATTAATATATGTATTTTTTTAATAAATTTCTATATCTTAATTTGGATAGTTAATATATTATTTTCCTAATTCCTAAAAATATAAATTAAAAAAAATACATATATTAGTTTGATTTCAATTAAAAAATATATATTTAAGACTTAAAATTAATATATAATATAAGGAAGGATCAAAATATTTTTTTATTTAAATTTTTAAAAAAATTATATAAAAAATTTTATAATTATTCACCACCCGTTATTATTAAGTCAAAATTGTAACTTATAGTCTTAATATATTTTTTTCTTTTGCATAATCGTTACTCAATTGATAAAAATAATTATTATACATTCACAACAAAAACATTTATTATTTTAACAATAAATATTATTTTAATAATATTTTAATTTTTTAAAAGTAAAATAAATTAATTATATATAGAATTCAAAATACAGTTAAACTAGATTTATTATTTGATAGTTTTGATTTATTTTAAAATATTTATTAGGGTAAAGAAAACATTAATGATTTTTAATAATACTTAATTACTTTTAAAACATTAATTATTAATTAAATATTAGGATTAATTTATTTAAAACATATTTAAAATATGAGTTTTTTTATTATAATAATTGGTATATAAAAAAATATTTCTAAAAGGTTAATATTTTTTTTTAAATTTTAATGAGAATGGACATAAATACTTTATTATTTATTAAAAATTTTATAAATAATTAATTTAATTTAATCTTATCTCAATTTTTAAATAAATAAAGTAAAATCTCCTATACTTTTTATATATAATATTAAAAAATTATTTTTTTTTATTGGTATAATATTTTACCTATACAATTTGAATTAATTTTTTTTTAGAAATAAATTATAAAAAATATATCTAATTTTTCTTATAATTAAAAATTTCTCAAACTCTAAAAACATTACTATCACAGTAATAATAATATGCAAATAACTGAAGATAAAATGGGAAATGAGAGGATGTAACTCTTTTTCTTCCTCAATTTAATATTCTTTAGATAAAAATTCTTTAGATAAAAAAAAATTAAAAAAATAAAATTTTTCCATCTCACTCCAATAATACTAGAAATAGATGTTATATGAATTGTCCAAATTTCAGTTTCAACTTTCAAAATTCAGTTTCAACTTCCAAATTTCAGTTTCAACTGTTCATAATATTATTTATATATTATTATTTTTATTTATTTAATTTATTATTAATGTAAAATAAATGATTAATAATTTAACAACTATCCATTAGGATTAATTACGAGGTTTATTTGTGAAAATTTTTTGTGATTTTTCTAATTCTGTATATAAAAATCGATTTTTTAAGTCAATAATTTGATATAAATAATATATAATTATTTTTTCCAATTTTTAAAAAATATTAATTATACAAAATAATTATTTTTTTTTTTTATAATTATTTAATATTTTTATTCAAAAATTACATAAAAAAATATTATAATTCAACACATATCCAAATGTAGTTAGAAATTATATTTTTATATTTTACCTAGAAATAAAATTAATTTATCATTTTATCAACTTTAAATTATATTTTATATGAATAGTCTTTATTGATAATTAGGTTATTTTTGTTAATTTTTATAAAAGATTCTCTTAAAATTAAAAAAAAAAAATATATATATATAATATTATAAATTTATTTATCAATTGTTATTTGAGTAATTTCTCTTATTAATTTTTAAATCGAAGATAAAATTATATTTTTTTTAAGAATTCTTTTTCCAGATTATGTCTAAAAATGTTTTAAAATCCTAATTAAATAGAAGTCAAATTTCAAATTTCTGAATTCCATGAAGGAAATTAAAATTACCTCATATTCTATTTATTATCTTTTTCAATAAAAAATATTTTATTAAATTATATAAACTATATTTTTTCATAAGAAATCATCCTAAAAAAATATGGTAACATTTTTATAATATAAAAATATATAATACACATATTACTTACAATAGTAATATATAAGGGAAATTCTACATATATTAAATCAATTACTAATATGTATTAAAAATATATAGTGTAAATTTATAATTTTCTTTTATACTTCCTCTTCAATATTTTCATATTATTATTATTAAAATTTTAATTTATTATTATATAAAAGAAAAGTTATAACAGTAATTATCTCTTAAAAATTTTAATTTTTATTTATTATTATATATGTATAAATTAATATTTTTATTTTATGATCTTATTTTTTTAATAAATATTAAAAATAAATAAAATTCATTTTTAAAAAATTAAATTTTTTTATAAAATAATTATTTTTAAATTTTATTTAATATTAATAAATAAGAATAATTTTTAAAAAATTAAAAATTAATAAAAATTTATTTTTAAAATAAATATTTTATAATTAATAATGAATGTATTAATATAAGTTATTTATATTTATTAATAGAAAGAAATGAAGTATTAATTATTTTATATATTTTTTGTAATAATTTTAAATATTTAGTATTATTAACAATTAATTTCTTTTTGTAAAAAAAAAAAAGTTAACATTTAGGTTATTATTATTTAAAATATATATATATATAATTAATAATAAAAATATATAAAATATAAAATATAAATTTAAATAAATATAAAATTATATTTAAATATTTTTTTCTATAATTAAATATATTATTTTATAAAAATATATTGATTAAATCTAAATCAAATAAAAAAAATAGAATAAATATTTTAATAAAAATGAATTTTAAAAATGAGATTTATATATATTTTAAAAATAGATATTTTATTCAGAAATGTTTAGTATGACGCGTGAATTAAACACAAATGAATATATTTAATAGTTAAGGAAATCTTGACTTTAGTTGTTTTGTATTAAACTTAATATAATTAGAATATTTTTTTCAATAATTTCACGCTTGATTTTTAGTTAATATCAACCTTTATGATAATTTTTTATATATTATATATTCGATAATAATTTCATTAGAATTTCAGGATAAATACTACGTTTATACTCGTTAATGATTTTGTACCATATTTAAAGTGTATTTTATCCATGTTCTAAACTCAGATGCATTGCACAAATAATACAAAAAAAAATCTGTACTTTATCATACAGTAAAAAAAAAGGTGTGATTCACCGTAAATATTTAACAATATTTGCATATGTTCAAATTTCTTGAGCATGTCGATCCTGTATATGAGAAAAGCTTCATGAATGGACCATGTCTATGCAACCAGCTCTAGGCTTGAAAGGAGAAGTTACCCTTTGATTCTGAAAACAAGCATAAGAAACACATGCAAACATCTTAGTCATATCACATAATAAAAATACACAAATTATGAAAGGGTTTGAATTTTGTTAATTTTACACGTGATTAGTCTCCATTTCTTGTCCGGTCCATTGTCGCATTCGTTCTGATGCTTGTTCAACCTGAAATTTGAGCTTGATTAGGAAGGAAAAGAAGAAGACCCAACATGAAATTGTGTCTGTTAATCTTAGTGAATTTGTTTTAGTTGATGAATTATGAACTTTCATGGCTGCCCAGAAAAGCACTCATTCTCACCTCCTTGTTCCAGTTGGTTTTATAGACAATGACCAGCAAGATGAATGTTTGCAATGCTGTCCCACAGATCATTCCAATCCAAATACCCTGCAACAGCACTTCCCATAATCAATTTAGTCTCTAATATCACTAAAGACAAATGTTTGTTCATAAACCAATCAACCAGAAATTGTATGAATCTTGAAGTTATTACCCCACAACTGACAATTTGTAAACTTTTACGATTCAGTAGTTTTAATTGATTTTCAAAGTTAAAAAAGAAAAGTGTTGATTGGATCACATAGGCTGGTGATTCTAATTTGAGGATTTAACGGTATTTTATTCTAAGTTTATTGATGAAATTTCATCATGACCCAAAGGGAGAATGAAAACAAAATTTCATCAATTTGATGATGAAATTGACTAGTTTTGATTTGAGTGAAAATGGTGTATACTTTACCTCCACTCTATAACCCAACTTGTAACCAAAAACAAAGCCAAGAGGGAGTCCGAGGATGTAATAACAAAATAGATTGATGTAAGCTACCAGATACTGCCAACCCCCTCCAACAGCAACACCTGAAAGAAGAACAGAAGCATTTCATGATTTTCCTACTATACTGCATAATAATTTAAGCAATACAAATTATTGGGGATACCTGATATAACTGGTTGAACACTATTCAGAATCATGGTTATGCCAAGAAGGTTTGCTAATTTAGAAACTGCTTTTATCATATCTTTACTTGTAGTGAAAATGATAGCAAAACGATCTTTTGTGGCTAAAATAATGACTGCAAAAAGTATCCCAATGACGAGGGACTCAAGAATTGTGACAACTACTGAATATTTTGCTGCTCTTGGGCGTCCTAATCCAAGCTCATTTGAAACCCTCACACTAAGAAAATGAAGAAAAAAAATGGTTATATTCATGCAGAAAGACTAAGGTGTGAAAAAAGGTTATAATCCACAAATGAAGACTTTACCTAATTGCTGCATTGATTCCTATAAATAACATTCCTTCCCATCCATTTATGTTCATGCTGAAAGAGGAAAAACAAAACAAGTATATATCAAATACTAAGCTCTAAGACTGTTTAAGGAATCAGAATTAATTCGAAGAAGGTTTATTCTAAAATAATTCCATGCTTCTTCCTGTCATTTTTTCTTATACATCATCATCCTTATTGTTAAATTATTACAAAAATATTTTATCTTTTGAAACTTGTTTCCAAAACAAGTATTTTGAAAAAAATACTTTTTTTTTTCTTTAAGAAATCTTTAAGAAAATGGGTAGATTATATCTTAATGTAACTAATTGTTTTAACAAATTATTTGATGTCTCAATAAAATATTATTTTTATTCTTTCATCTTTCTAATCCTATTTAGTGTATTTTATTTATTTTAAAAAAATAAGTTAGAAAAACATTAAAAGATAAATTTTTTCTTATCATTTTCATCATGTTTGTTATTACTCACAATCACTATTGTTTTTATCATTTTCATCTAAACCGCTATCATATATATTATCTTCACCATCAACTCTCTTTATTATCACTTTATTGAGTCCTAAGTATAACCATGTTTGAATTTTAGGGTTATTTATAGAAGAAGATAGGGAAGAAGAGTAATGGTTTGGATATGATCTTACCATATTGAAAGAGAACCCACAGCAATAATTGGATTGTCAAGGTGTCCAGTGAGCACAATCAAGATCATAAAATACCAGACCTCTAGGCAAAGCATGATTGCTGAAGCAAATGAGAGCTTGATGAAAGCCCAAAGATCCTTGAAGGCTAACCAGGAGAAGCCTCTCCACCCATCCTTGCAGCAACCCATGACATAGGCAGCTTGAGCTAAAGCAATGATCCAAGCTGTTGTGCAATAGGCTATGGCAGCACCAGTTGTACCAAGAGCAAACACTTTCATTACAATAATAAGAATTATGATATGTAAGATAAGGGCTCCAAAACCCAGCCATGCCAGGAACCCCACTTTGCTTTGTGCCTGCAAGAACTTTTGGGTAGGGAAATTGACTGCTAGAGAAAACATCTGAGGGATAGATTGAATAGTGAACACTCCAGCTAACTCTGCAATTTCACGTTCTTGTCCAAGGAGTATAAGGATTCTCTCAGAATAAATGTAAATTGGCAAGAGACAGATGCATCCACCAAATAAGATTAACCAAGAACGTTGCATGTAAACCCCTAGCATTTCTACTTGTCCAGCACCAAAGGCTTGCCCACATAGAGTCTCTAGTGCACTTGCCATGCCAAGCTGCAAACAGCATTTTATCAGAAACAAGTCAAATATCCAATTTGTTGCCAGAAAGTTCATGCATGTCAATACAAATTAGTCTTTTTTGGGATGAAGTTATTGACGAGTTGATGGCTTAATTAGTAAGAAGAACTTGTTAACAAATTGGCATTTTCAACTGCCAAATTGTATAGACTTGCTCTTTCAAGATCAAATTCAAAGCCACAAAGGTTGCCAACGATGAACTCCAGAAATGCAAAAAATTTAGACAAATTAAGTCAGATTATCACTGATTCAATTTTGAAATAGAGCACTAAATGTTTAGATAATTCAAAATAAGTATTTCATAACAAGTTCAACTTAAATGTTCTTGTCCAAAACACCTGGATTTGGTTGATGAAGAATGATAAGTGTCCACTAAAAAATGGAGTGGATTTTGGTGGAAAGAAGATGGGATAGAACTTATAAGTTAGCTGCTGTTAAGAAAGTTAAATATGACATGCCATTCAAGAAATCATGGAAAGTAACCAAGCATGAATTGCCTATATATTGCTGTATAAATAATAACTATATAAAGAAAACATGGAAAAGAATCCAAGAGTTAATAGAAGTTAGAAGCTAACCAAGAAGCCAAAAGAGAAATTTGAAATGACTGAGAGAGAGATTGAAACTGCAGAGAGTTCCAAATCTCCAAGATGGCCAACAAAGATACTTGTGAAGGAATTGACACCATAATTGCACAGTATGCTGAAAGCAATAGGGCCAGCAATTGCCCAAAGCTTTATGGATTCCATAGAGAACACATTGCTAAAATCTGAAAAGCAAGTAATTTTGGTGTAGTCTCCTACGTTTGTGTCAATTAGACCCTCAGGAGCATGGTGGAGCTCTGTGTTCTCCATGGAATTGATAGTATTGAACAACAGTGTCTCCCCTCCCATTGATGTTGCCTTGGGAGAGTCTTCAGCAGAGGAGGATGAGCTCTTGCTCCCTCCTTCATTTTGTTTTTCGTTTCCTTTACCTATTTTGGCAGATTTCCTTTGAACCCTTTTTGTTTCTCAGGATTGGAATGAGACGTTGCATGCAGAACTAATTAACTCATGCAAGAGAAGTGGAGACAAAAAAAAAAAAAGTGCCTTGAAAACAAGGAGAAAAGTGGTCTTGTGAATGGTTTCTATTTCTTTCTGTCTTCGTTTGAACAACTTTTACTTATTGTTGTCTTTGTTTACATAACAAAAGATTTTTTTTGCTATAATTTAGGGTTTCCTTAGAATGAAATCATGCAGACCAAGAAACGGATGACATGACTTAGTCTCCTCCATTCTCTAACTGACAGAAATTTGTTATTTCTCAGCAAAAAAAATTACCATTATTTACTTTTTTTCTGCCTTTTTCTTTGCGTTGGCTAAAGATAGAAATCATAGAATGACATAACATTGTGCATCACACATCACAGGAATATAAGGATAACCACACTCTCCAAGAATCCTGCTGCAGATAACTAAAAGAGAGAACTTGAAATAAAAATTTATATGAATCTGACTTATTTGATTTATATATGTCAATAACATGAAAGTTGCTTCATTAATCGCATCATATATTATATTGATGTGTTAGTTTTTCTTTGGTGTGTTTATTAGTTTCTCTTTAATTCAATATTCTTTTTTGTCTAAATTGAACTTCTCAAAAATGAGTTACATTTTAAGGTTAATTGTTGGAACTACTGTTTGAATTAATAATTTGAGTTATTTTTTAATGGTTTAAGTTTTTTTAAGCAAATGGGTCATATCATTTAATTAATATTAGTAACATTGATACAAACAAAAAAACATTCTTAATTGTTCTTAAATTGTTTAGGTTATCTTAATTACTGTTTGAGTTACTATTCTTAATGAATCCATAGAACAAGTATAAAAAGAAAAGATGAAAGAGTATTTTTAGCCTATCTTTACCCATTGTTACCATTAATGCAAGTTCTAACAATATTTGCTCATTACAATTGAAATTCTTTTTCAATATATTATATTAGACTAAAAAAATAATCCATCCTGCAACAATTATTCATGTGTTTTTATTGTTGATACTTTACCAATAATTTATAATTACAATACATAACTTTTTTAATGAAATATTCGTACATAAAACTATTTTATTTATTTTACTATAATATTAATATGCAGTAATGTAAATTTTTTAACAGTTATCTTACTATTTTTTTAACTGTATAATAATTATTTGATTGTTGTATAGTGTAACATACCAACAATTTTATTAAGAGATTATATAACAACACACTCTTTCCAGTGTACTCTGTTTTATGAGTTAAAATCTATAAAATCACATTAAATAGGGTGTGAGACTGTTCTTGTATTTGTTTTCAGTAAATTTCATCTAATAAAAGAGAGTATATTAATAAAAAGCATGTTTCTAGAATTTTGACTAAATTTCGAATTCTAAATTAATTTCATTAATCTTAAAAATAGTTTTAATTTTTATGAATTAATTTTTTTCAACATTTTCACTTTTTATTTTAGAAAATTTCAACCTTTTTTAATACATATATAAAAAAAATACTTATTATGCAAATGTGAAAAAAAAAAGAAAAAAATATTCTTTTATCCAAATTTGTACATAATCTTGTTATTAAAAAATATAAATAACATAATTTGATAATTGATTTTATAAACTACATCATAAGATAAGCCATAAGACAATCATAAAACTTTATGTATAATTAATACTAAAAAAAGTCTTATTATTACTTTTATTTCTTATAAATTCAATATCTAAATCAATAACCATCAAATTTACTTGATTTTGTTTGGATTAAGTTCCATTAAGCTAGAAATATAAATTAATTTAATAATTCAGTTTGAATTATAATATTGATCATATTATCCAAACTGATTAACACTCTTATTAATTAAAATTCGGGATAATAATAATGGAAAAGAAAGGAGTGAAGAAAATTTAATAAAAAAAGGATTTTATTGTATACTTTATAAATTACTCATTGCAAATACAACAAAAACATAGAACCCTAGAATCCACTAAGGATATATGTATATATACACAAATAAATATTGAGAAATTTTTTACAAGAGAATGGAAAGCAGAAAATCAACACAAGAAAAAGCATCTGTGAACATGAATGTTGGAATCAAGAAAACTGCTGCTTGTTTCACTAATATTAATAATAATGGTAAATCTGACCAAAGAAATTGCATTTCAAGAGATGTGCTATATGGTGTAGCTTTCTGTCAAAAACCTCTTTTTCTTCTCACAGATACGCCATGGCTTGGCCTACTAAAATAATGACTTTGTCTTTGCACCATGAAGTGAAAATGAATCTGTAACTATCATCATCTAACCAATTATCATACAATGAACTTCATCTATCTTTCATCCATTTAAAAGGCTTTGATTTTAAAACAACCAAACTAATTTATTGCCTGGTCAAAATATCATCTCCTGTAACATCAAAGGAAAAACAGTATTGTCAACAACGAAAAATAGTATTGAGTATCTCCATAATCAAAATATCATAATTGACTTGCTACAAAAATGGTCATACAGATATTATTTTATTGTCAGCAATAATGAATAATCAGCATCTAATTGGGACTTCTAGAGATTAGTTTGTCAAGAAAACAAAGGGGAAACCATTTTTCACCTCTCTTAATTCCTATATCTGGAGCAACCCAAATAAAAGCTTAGTTAACATGATGTTAGGACTTAAACATAAGAGGAGAGTTCAACCCAAAAAAACTAGTCCATGTTTGAATCAACTTATTTAGAAGAAATAATCCCTTATTTTTACCAGCTTCCTGAGATATAACGCAAAATAAGCAATTATTTTTCTAAATTTATACATAATACGAAACATGCATTTAATGGAAACAAGTCTAAGATGAGGTTTTTCATGCAATACAGAACTAATGCAAAAGCCAACCTGATCACATATAGGACAGGAGTCACTTCTTTCCATCCACTCAAGAATGCAAGATAGGTGAAAATGGTGTTCACATTTTGTCAAATCTCTAGGATTTTCAACATCATATTCTGCATTAGAAATAAAGATATCAAATTACTATTTTTGTCATCTGCATGTGTGAAAGAGATTCATTCCACTTGATTTGCCCGCCTGAAACATGGAAAATCTAACTGACAAATTTACTTTTAATAACACAAGCAACGGTACCTTCAAGACAAATTGGACAGACATCCTCTTCTTCCATCACTAATACTTTAGTTTCATTTGATTTTGATAGCTCTTCCTTCCTTGGAGATGTTGGAGTGGAGTTGGTTTGAGCTTTACAATTTGATTCTTCAACATCTTCACGTGTAATTAAAGTTTCAAAACTACTAACTGTTTCTCTGCCAGATTCAGAATATGTTGATGCAGAACCTCCCAAGACCGTGTCATAAGGAAGGGGCACAGGTGGGGGCTGGAAAGTATCAGGCATGGATGCTTCCAGGTTCAAACCAACCAGAAATCCAGCATTGAGTGAAGCGTTTGTGCCATCATTAGATGTTAAAGACTCACGCTCTTCAAAAGTTGGTGGGCACTGCAAACAGGAATTTTTAGGCTTCAAATAATAAGCTAGTAACTTATAAACCATAATCTAAAACAAAAAACTAATAGCAAGGTCAGATTACTATTCTGGAAGTATTTAAAGTTGAATAGAACAATAAAAAAAATCCATTTTTCACTACAACTCAGCCACCTTCCCATTTGACATCCCTCAGGGGATCATGCATTCAAGTATAAGAGAGAAGGGGCAAAAACTATAGATCTTTTAGGAAGAGTAAAATATATAGCATAGTATCCATAACAATTTTGTTCAAGCTCCCAAAATCTTTGCAAATTGCAATATGACAATGAAATTCTAAGATGATAATGATACACTTAATTCAGTTCAGTATAATATCCATAAAATCCAAGTCCAAGCATAGAAAATATCAATTTAAATGTGAAGGTAGTTACAGATGTTTATTTACCATTTATCCACCAAAACTTAGCGGTGAAAAAAACAAACAATCTAATAGAAATTCATTTTAAAAAAGAAAAAACCAAAGAAAATAGTTCCATTTGAGCTTTAACAAAATTCCATTGTTTTGCATCAGAGCACACATCTTCCCCAACATTCCATCCAAGTAGCAGCTTTTCAATATCACTGAGTGTCATGAATGTGATTTCTGGCAGATGCCTAACTTGGTTCAACTATAACAGCAATATTCAATAGCTCTCCTTTTTGCAAGGAATATGATATTATGTTAGAAAATTGTAGTGAAGTCCAAAATGCAGCAATAAACTCATGTTGCTAAATTACTACACAGGAAGCTGTTTGATCGATCAATTAAGTGAGTACTCAGGGACGTTTCATCCAAAAAAATAGTACTTGAAAACAAAATAAAGCAGAAATAATATCTTATTACGCAATTGTTCCCAATAACAACCATCTTTAGGCTTTTACAGCAAGTTGATTATGAAATAGTTTGAGTTTTACTTCACATAGTTCTTCGCTCAATCATTGCTCATGCTAATGATTAAAAGATTACATGGGTAAGGATGTCACAAATAAAAATCCTGGAGTGAGATTACTAGAAAATTTTTATCAGTATGAGCTAAGTCACAAATCAGATAAGAGAGGATAGAAAACTACTAACATAGTAATACACTGGTGCCCCTTGCAGATTAGGTTTTCTGGCAGAACAACAGCAACCCCCCATTTTCCACTAATTCTTTTGTTATTTAATAAAAACAATCACTGATAGTTTCATTCTCTTCTGTGTTTGAAATGAAGCCGGGATCAGATCAGGGGCCACAAGACTTTATGCATCTATTCTGCTTTCACAAACCAAAAAGTATTATTAAGGATTACTGCACATAAGAAAAGAAATTAATTTCATAAAGCCACAATTACATCAATAGAAACTTCAAATTACTCAAGCAAACACAAAGTAAATAATTAGACGTTATAGGAAGCCAAGCATACATTTTGAGAAATGATTATAGAATCCTTAAGATTTCCATTGATACTATTGTACATAATAAGGCCATATAGCATATATATATATATATATATATATATATATATATATATATATTTACAACAAAACTCGTACACATTTCCTTAGATAATTTTGTTATTGTTCTCCAATTAGAATTAGAGTTTTACCTCAATAATATCCATGATAAGAAAACATTAAAAGTCAGCAGATATTGGGGTGAAATTTCAATTCTGATTGGAAAAAACACCAAACCAAAAGCACCTAAGGAACTACATCTAAGCTTTGTCCTAGATTATAATGGTTGCAATAGAGTATAAACACAAATACCTTGACATAGAACATCAATCTCCATGTCAATCATTACTATATTTTAACCAAAACCATTCAAATCCCAATAACAGACTACTTGAACTAGCATATAATTTCATAAAAAAAGAAAAAAAATACATTTACATGAAGAAAAAACCCTTAAAATCCAAAGAATCAATACTGTAGAAAGAAGAAGAGGGGCACCCTCCAAAAAATTCACCACCAGACAAAGCATAAGAGAGGAAACACCTAGAACCATAAAACCAAAACAGCCCAAAACAACAACCCCTTTGACAGAACAAGAAAAGGGTGGAAAGTGAAAACTATCACAACCAAATTCAGAGCATAAAACCCTATTTGCAAGGCACAAAAGGGTGGCTAAAACTCAACTGGATGTCAAGTTACACTTCATGAAAGCTGAGAAAGCGAAGGGTAGAAGCAAAAAACTTACCTTTTCAGAAAGAGTAGATGAAGGGAAGGGTGGGAAACTGTTGAGGAATTGGGTTTGTTTCAGGAAGGTGGCTATGACTTTGGTTAAGGTTCTGTGTATCTTTGTTTGCCTTTTGTTTGTTTTATTCTCCTCGACAGAACACAGTACAACATTTGTATGAGAACTATTATTATTATTATTATTAACAAAATACTTTGTAGAAATTGGGTGTAATTCAAGATTAAATTTGACTTGTGAACTTTTACAGTTGAATTGTGGAAAAAAAGAGTTGCTAACATTTATTTATTTTTATTTAATTTCAAATGAATTAATTTCAAAGTTTGAAATTGTCTTTAAATTTAAATTAGTTTGACTAACTTCCTTATAATTTAAAACTTTTAATATAACATTTATCAAACATCTTATTAAAAATAAAATAGAAATATATCTACTGCATAATTTTGTAATGATTGAAATTACTTAAAAATAAAACAATATTTTTTTTATGATGCAGATATGAGAAATTTGTGAACAAGAGTGATGGGTATTTATTTAAATATGGATGTTAAAAATGAAAGTTGGGTAAGTAGTAAATATATTATTATTATGTAAGAAAATATAAATAAAATTATAACTCTTTATATAATACACACGTGTAACAATTATTTACAAATTATTAATGTCAAGTTCTTATTTAAATAACTAGGTTTAAACTAAAACTTGAATTTATTTATTTCATTAAACACCTTAACTCATCAGTTAAATTAAAATGATTTATGAATAGTTGAACTTACATTCTTTATCTTTTTTTAGCTTGCATTTTAGTACGATTAAATATATTTTTATTAGCTAATGTTTGGGAGACTATTCTGGGTAAAAATAAAAATAATATTAAAAATCATTTTTTTAATTAGATAATGTTTTATTATATATATTTAGTTTAATACTGTGTTAAGTTATTATAAGACCATTATAAGTTATTATTTAAAATTTTGTTGATTATGTAACATTTCAATCTTATCATGACTTTTATACCAAAAAATTCTCTATTTTCTGAGAAAAAGTCAACTGAAATTGTTTTGTAGTTTAGCCTTTGGGTTAGGGCTGCTGAACAAGATTGAATGTTGAATTCAAACAAATACACTTCATTTCATTTCATTTCATGACTTTATGCCAATAAAAAAACACAACACTCTGTATTTTGTAAGTATTTGTTAAAATCAACTTAATACAGAAATTTAAACAGTTCAAAAATCAATATTACTTCATTTTTGTTTGAAAGAAAAATTGATAAAATCATTCTCTTTTTATAAAATATTTTCACTTAAATAACATATTTCTCTTAGAAAAAAAGTTATCACCTTAACTTTATTTAAGTAAAAACTATTTGAATTAACTATTATTTCCAAATATTATATTTTCTATTGTCACATCTTCACTTAAATAAAAACATTTTATTTAATTAAAAAATGTAAAAAAATAAAAATAAAGATCAACCTAAAAAAATTAATGAATTTAAAAAAATATATAATTAAAAAAATCAATAACACAATTCACAATATATATACATTATCTTTATTACTCATTCAAAACATATAAATCTTCCACCATTCTATTAACATTCAACCATTACCATTCAAGAATACATTCTTAAACTTGTATTTTACTTATATTTTTATCTTAAAAAATTAATTATTTTTAAATAATAATTTTCCACACTTTAATATTTCTCTCTCTATATAAATAACTATCTTAAAACCTAACTCAAACACCAATAACTTAAACAATATTTAAATATAAAAAATATTTATAATATTTTAAAATTTTTATTTAAAATAAATCCTTAGTATAGAGAAAATTATTTAGCTGTTTAATAAATTTAATTGATACAATTTTTTCTTATTTAACTTCCTTTTACTTTCTACAGATTTAAAAATTAATAAAAATTTATTAATTTATCTTTAAAAAAAATTAGAGAAAATTAATTTTAAAAATATAAAATTATGTAAAAAATAAATTAATTTAATCTTACATTTTGATAATTGAAATTTATTTTATTTATATTTTCACATTAGAAATATATTATCAATGGTCAAAAGAATAATTTTTTTTTAATTCCCTTATATCACACGTATTAACAGGTTAATAAAAAATATATTTTTATAATAATAATATAAATCTGAAATATAAAATATTTAGTTGTATTTCATTATTTTCTAAAAAATATTTTTAATAACTTGTGAATGCATTTAATACAGCAAATACTTGCAAAATCTGATTCGAATTTGGAAAATGTAAACCAGAAGGCCATCATTGCTTTTTTTTTTTTACATTTTATTTTTGCAATGAAAGCAAACATTTCACACAAAAATATTTTGTCACTTTCCAAAGGAAATATTTTGGATATATATAAAATTATATATTGTAGTTGTTTATTATAAAATTACAAACTTTATTAAATTTTATATCAAAGTGATTTACAAAATTATATTTTAATTATTTATTTAACTTGTTTTAGTTTCAATAATGAACACAGATTTTAAAAAAGTAAAATAATAATTTATTGAAAATATTTAGTGACATAATAGGTAGGTTTTATTTTGTAGGAGAAGCTAATAATTGGTTAATATAAGTTGCTCAACTCCTTCATGTTTTATTAGGTTAGGTTGGTCCATTTCTCATTACTCAGATTAAAAAAACAAATCAAAGCTTAATAAAATAATTGAAATTTCTTATTCAAGTACAATTTTGTCTTCACCTTAATTCTTTCTCCATTATAAATTATTTAAAGCAATTCCTCACCTACCACTTCAATTTTTTTTGCATGGAATTCTGAACTTGGGTCCACCTAACATTATCTAAATATTGATGATGTGAAGTAAAATATAATAAATCAGACATAATAATTATAATTTTACCAAAAAAAAGGCATAATAATTATGAGGATAATTTAAAAAATCAGAAGCATACATGATGACAAAAAAAAACATTTGTTAGAATTCTGAAAAAATTTGATAATTTGGTGCATTTTACTTCTCTACTAGATTTATAGTATTAGATTTTTGTTCCACTATACTAAATACAATTTCAATAATTTAATTTTATTTAATTTTATTTAATTATAATTATTATTGATTAGTCTAATATTAAAAATCTATCAGAAAAATCAAATTACACTTTTTATTCACTAGATTTAGCTATTTGGAGTATTCTATATATTAATTTATTTCTGTTCTCCTATTAAATTAAACAATCTTTTCTTATCTAGATTGAAAAAAAACAACAACTGCATGACTTGTTACTAAATATAATTTGATAATAATTTAATATTATGTTAAACTGAAAGTTAAACAAAATTATAAGTAATTAAAAATTAAGATATCAAAATTACATTAAAAGAAATTCAAAAACTAAAATACAGATGACTAAAAATTAAGGGCCTAATATTACAGAAAAAAAAAATATAGAAAAATTTGAGAATTTTATAAAATATAAAAACCAAAATTACAATTAAACATTTATATTATATACTTGTAACATTGAACCAAACATGCTATTAATTCAGACCAATTCAAGAAAACCAGAATAAAACCTGTTTGTTCTGTCTTCAAATTCAATTCTTCTTATTGTATGTGTTCACATGTAAAATGGGAAGATTAATTTGGACACACAATTTATTAAGTTTATTCGATTAAAATTAATTTAATCCTATCCCATATCAAAATCAATTTTACTCATCTTTAAAACAAAGTGAAACTTAAACATTTGATAAAACTTAATCTTAGAAAACTTTTAGTTTGCATGGAATTCTATATTACACCCTTTAGAAAAATCATAGTTCTAATGTTCTTATCCAAATAGGAAATTTCCTTTTCTTTCTTATATCATTGTTTTTATGTCAACCTTATATTGCATAGGTAGGTGTATTGCAACATTCTCCACTTTTTAATTTTCATAAAATAGAAAACTGGAGCAAGTTACAAGAAACTGCTGCTATAAATTAGATCCATCATTTTGACTTGTTTTTTATCAGAAAGATCTCTAGATATGATACAGTTCAAAGGCAAGTTATCATCTAAATCATAACTAATTACATAAACAAAGCTCCTATATCCTATTACAAAAATGTAGCCATAGTTTAATTCTTTATCCTAGACACAGTCATTCCAAAATTATCCTATAAGAATGGTAGAAACAAACCTTATGCTGACAAGAATTTACAAGATACTGCTTTGCTTGATCATTGTTGTTGCATCAGAATTCAATATTGGCAACCACAAATTCTTGTGCCACCTTCACATGAACTCACCTCAAACACAAAATATATTAACAAAAATAATTTATGGACACTTAAACCCAATATACACCCAAAGAAAGAGATAAAAGAAAGAAAAGAGTTCATGCAGATTGTGATAAGGAGACTGAGATAAATGAAGGGTATCAATTGGGTGTATACACTATGCAAGTGTCCATATACCATTACTCAAATATTAAAATCTGATCAACCTCTCTCCCCTTTCTACACTCACCTATTCCACTGACTTTACTCTAACCACTTCTTGGAAGTGAATCCTGATGAGTCAGTTCATAGTTTCCATTCGTAGGAAGCGGAGTCTCACTGTCCTCAATATTTGCTTTTGAGCAAAGGAAGAAGAAAGAAGATGTATATATTGTAATATGCCAAATGCTGTAAACATTTCAAAAGAGAGTAGCATTAGGTAGGGAAGACAGCGAGAGAAAGAGAACAGAAGTAATTATGTAATACCTATGCCAAAACCAGTAGGTTTCACTGGTTTCAAGTGTCCAGCTTATCGCTGCCATGGCCAATGCAGTAAAACCAGCCAAGGCAAAAGCCAAGTGGTACCGTCTCAAAAGTGTCTTGACAAGATTATAGAGCCATCTCTTTATAGTTTGGAAACTGCAGTGAAAGTTCATTGCTATCACTTTTTAGTTATAAATGCAATATTTGAGAGAATGAATAATTTACATTACTATCAAATGCTGTAGAATATTTATATACATCAATTACATAATCAACCTAAAGGTTTAGTGACTAGAATGAGCTGTCTAAGGAAACTAGCAAAGCACCAAGGAAAGCAATGAAATCTGATTAATATCTGCTAATATCTATCAATATCTCAACAGTAGTTTTCTCCATGAATTACCTTGTCTGGCATCATTTCCACAAATGAATCTTCCTAGATCCACAAACTTGACACTCTCAGTCTTTATTAAATCATATATTCTCCCTAAAGATGCCTGACAACTTACTAGAGTGACTTACGTAACACACTCTAAACAGTAGCATACAGCTAGGTAATGCTACGATCAGCCACAACAATGGGGCTGAGGGTTCAAAACAATGGCTAACCATGAACAGGCAGTGAATGCATGAAAAATAAAAAAATGAAAATTGTTGCTAATATATCAATATATATATTATCGAAACAAATTTATATCTAAGTACAGAGAACATACCAGTGAGAGAAGTTAAGTGAGATTCCAATCGAAAAGGAAAGGGACCTATACTTCGTTGAGATTTCTATCAACCATCCAACAAACAGCCCAAGAGCACCAATCACAATCACAAGAATAACATTGGAAGACCTGCACAATTCCGCATAGAAGAATATGAGAAAGACTTTAACACCTTTAATGATTGGGTGGGTGGGTCTAAATTGTCTGTCTACTAGTTCATCTACCTGGTTGCTTTTGTTGCAGCCATTAGGGCAGTAAGGATAGCAACAGCTGTGTGGATTGCCCTCTTAAATACTTCATCAATGGTAGTTAGATAAAGAAAAGTACTAATCACAGCCATGAATGAGAGCCAGAAGTCCATGAACTGAAACATTGATTTGTAAAGCCATTGTAAACTCTCAGAAACATAAATATAGTAATTTTGTATCACAGTATTGAGGGTCATCGGTCATAACACAAAATCTATTTTTTACTTCTTGTCTAAGCATGTATAAATGTTAAATATGTTTGATGCCCATGGCTTATGCTTCCACAGCATAATTCATTCCATTAGATAGTCAAATTATAGAGGTCTATTTAAGTTTGCAATACTATGCCAATGGCATAACATTTCCACTTCCAAAAATTTCGCTTTATATATTTTCAGAGAGTAAGATGGAATAGTGGATAGGAACTCTAACCTGTAAGACATTATATTTCACTGCACACCAGGTGCCCACATCACACGCATGATATAGTCCACTTGAAATCCCACTGGATGTGTATAAAACCCATTCTGCTAATGCCTGCATAGAGGAAAATTATTATGGGTTGTGTACAATAAAAAGGGAAATTATGGGCTCTATGTAAAAAATAAAACATCTATATATAAGGAAATAAAAGTTGTCAATAGTAGCAATAGTAAAGGGAAAGAAACACCTTCTTCCGAAGGGCCCAATAGGCAGGAAGTATGGCTGCAGCATTTGATGCAATGAGAAAAATTGATTGTCGTACATGCCCTATACAATTTTTTAATAACTGGAATAAGGAATTTGTACGCAATATTAGAAAAATGAACCAAATTTTATGAATATAAAAAATGAGCAATCACCTTGATGAGTTACAATCTCAATGCTGCAGTCAAAGCCACCATGGTTTCGATCACAAGAGCAGAAGCTGATGCAAACAAGTAAATATTTAAAATTGTGAGTTACTTAATAGGTTGGGGATCAGATGCAAACATAAGATCTGGATACTCCACATGACATTAATTTTTTTCCATGTGTCTCAGTCATTACCAAGGACTTTCATGGTCCTTGTCTAGCAACTTAGGAAAACAAATGGAATGTCAACACAATTGATAAATTAAGAACAAGCAAAGGGCATAAGATAAACCTGTACGATGTCAGTCCACTAGCATCAAACGAAAATTTACACTCTCCATGAGAGGAACATCGTTTTGGGCATCGCTCAAGTGAAATAGACATGATATTTAGCCCTTTCATGGAATCACTTCCAGTATTAAGATGTCTCAGACCAAAACCCCAAGTTCCTTCTCTAGCATACATAATATAAAAATTAACTTTGACATCACTTGAGTCATATAGCGTGAAAAACATAGATGGATCACTTCTCCTTGTCTTGTTTGCATAATAATAGTCCCAGCTATCTAGAGATGGTAATCCACCAAATCTAGCATACACTTCATAACTAATCTTCGTATCTGAGGATAGCTGTATGTGAATATTTCCTCCAGCTGCACCACGAGGAATGTCCAAAAGAAAGTAAGTCCAAGTCTTATCAGGTTCTCCAATGTATGATGAATTTTTCAGAAGTGGCTCAAGAGGGAAATTGGCAGAATCATAAGATGCTCGACCAACTGGTAAATAATACGATTCAAAAGGGGTTGAACCTCTCCTTACAAATGTCTGCAGACAACCATTCTCATCTTGTCAATAATTTATTTCAGTGCGTAAAAATATTTTCAAGCATCAAGAGATAGAACACATCTATACTTAATAGTAGTAAACCAACCAAGAAAAGAAATACTATTTCAGTATCCTGTTGGGTAGTACTTCCTTAAAGAAAAAGACCAACAGATAAAAAAAATTATAGGGTTTAAAACCCCTTTCTTAAGCATAGGCATAATATAGTTTGAATCTTAAAGATCTAAAAAACAAGTTTATCCAAGTAAAAAAGCTAATAAGTGAAGAACTCCCAAGGAATAAGCACTACATGTATACTCATGTTTTCAATGTGATAGTGATAAGACATTCCAATTTCTGCATGATACATTCATCTCTATTAGTGTACACATCAGATGATGCCAGAGTGGATAATTTGCTAACAGGAAGGTAATAGTTATACTTTAATGTTCTTTTAATTTTCTGGATTACGAGATATTGCTACATTTGACCATATCCTGATTCTACCTATTAAATTTGTAGCCTAAAATGCAGTTTGTACTCCCAAGGAATATGACACGAACACAATTTAGAGCCCATTCGATCATATTATAAAGAAAGAACTAAAGGTGACAGCAACATGCAAAGAATTGGATTACTACCTGAAGAAAGTAGCTATCCATTGTACAATTCGGTCCAGCTTTCCCAAGTGGACATTGAAGCACTTGAGATTCCACTGAATAGCAAACACTTACATTGCTAATCTGAGTTTTTGTAAGATTTACTGGGACTATACTAATATACCAACGACCAATTAATGGTGAATGAATAACCAGGGGGCTTTTAGCTATATCAATGGAATAATCATTTGATGACACAGAAGGCATTGTACCGTGGCGGGCAAAACACATTAAACTAATATCATTTGATGGAGTAACATTGAATCTGATATTTGTGGCGGTAATGATAATTTCTTCTGCCACATTCATTATATCCATGGAGAAGAAGTTTGGCACACCTTCATGAACACAAAAGGCTTCAGAATTACTTTTGCAGGTCACCATATTTTCCAACATTGACTTGTTCACTTTAGCTTCGAAAGCATTAGAGACATCAGATGTGCATGAAAGTGGATAAACTGAACTGTTACAGAAATCCCCCCTCATCATTGAATTTGAGCATGCTTCCACGCTTATATTGGCAATAAAGGAATATGATGGACCGCGGATAATCTGCCGAGACAGAGAAGTAATTGTTTATCCATCCACATTTGGTTAATGCATCAAGATCTTTGCTAAGAGAGATAGATGCATCAAATAGAAATAAGTTAAGGGATTCTATTTTAGTGCGGAATAAATACAGAAATCAGTATAATCAATATCAGAGCTAGTATCCAATCTAACATTGCACATCCAATGTATAATACACCATTTCTGGAAATAGCAATCTACTCTCTCTGCCTTAAAACCCAGTTTCTAAGTTTTTTAAGTTAGAATCTTTCCACTTACTTTGGTAGAAAGTGGGTTAGTATATATGAAGTATGTTTTACACTAGACATACTGAACAATCTTTCATGTGAAAGACAAATAAATTTGATTCAAATGTCAAGCCCCTTATGAAAAAATTTTAGACCCCTTTTGAAAGAAGGACGAGTATAAGCCCACATTAGCATGAAAATTATCTTATGTCAAAGAAAAACTTACTAAAAGAACAGAAACCATTGACTGAAAGTTCTATCACTATGACAATCAAAATAATGATCACAATATCTTCTTTTTGCAAACAATAGTTTAAAACTTTTAAGTATTATCTGCAGAAAACTTCAACTAATCACGGATTGATATTGTCATTTTAGAATATTTAGATCACAAAACATTGATTAAAACTTAAAAATGTTGTCAACTGAATTTACAATAAAGGGGTGAAAGTCACAAATGTAATCCACCAACAAAATCATGATTAGAAATCAAACACAATTTTATTTAGTTATGCACAGTATTGTAAAAATGTAGTAACTTTGCCAACATTATATCAATGTATTTAAAGGACTTCATGCAAAAGATAACAAAATTTTCCAACAGTAATGAAACATAAATTAAAATTTGTTTTGGATAGAAATTACATATCACAATAAACTTACCATCTTTGATTGTGTCCTTGTAGGTCCAATGCCATTGAAAAGACCAATGAACCAAACACCTGGAGATATCTGAACAATAATTTGTTATGTTTACTCTCTAAGCAATATTATAAAGAGAACAAAACAAAATTCACTAGTGAACTAACCCTTCTCAACTAATAATAAAGGTGTTAGAGATATAAAACTAATTATGTGCCATCACCTAATAACCATGGTACAAGGTAGAGTGGACAAGGACATAGTCTGCATTTCAAGCCCTAGTGGGCACTAGAGGGGACATGTCAAACATATAAAGCCAATCTATGTTATAAAATAGCTTAAACTTTAAGACAGATGGTCCTTGACTATAGGAATTTCAATTTCAAGGCAGATTAAAAAATAGTGCTTCACCTAAAAACGATTTATAACAAACCTGATTGTTTGTCAATTTCATAGTGATATTTTTCCGCATCGGAAAGCACTGCTCCACATCTAGCCCATTTATTCCTAAAGAAAACAAAGAGCAAAAATTATTTATATTAGGACAATGGCACTAGAAAGTTTAAAATGATACTGTCTCTTGTTTCTTGTAATGAAAGGAGATCGACAATGAGAGAGAGAACAAGTGAAAGGGGAGAACTGAAATATGTTGTCTCCCTTTTCCTGTCCCTCCAATTGAATAATGACAATTCAGAAAGAACAATTCTCTTTTAAATGGAAATACCTTCTATGTTGGTTGTTATTTTTTCAATGAGTCATCAACAGTCAATTGGAAGTAAGGGACAGGAAAGGAAAGGGGATATCTAAATTAGTAAAGTCGAAGTGATTCAAAACAAAGTACAACAGGTTACAAAGAAACATTACACATTCATGAGTTCAGCACCATCCATTACCAAAGAAATCATCATAGTAGAGCATGCAAATTAATGGAAGAGGTGGAAAGACAAACATGCACTGTTGAGTCAAAACAAGTACCTGCTTCTTTAGAAATTTTGACACTAATTTAATAAATGGTGGGAACTTGGTAGAGCTCCGACATTTCAATTATGTCACAGCACTATAGAGTAATGCTAAAATGCAATTTGTAAGCCTTTCACAAAATGAGCTCATAAATACTTCTTAAAAAGAAATTTAAGACAATTTATGTTCTTGAACTTCAATTAGAAAAAAAACATTATAATTAACTTTCGTTGAATGTACTTAGGTGGGTCCCCTACCAGAGGTGGCTGAATCTTTCAGAGATGTGTTTAAGGCATCCGGCAGTGGAGGACTTCCATCTCTAAAGCATATTATCGGCATTGTGCGTGTTGGAACCTTTTCAATTTTTGAGACATCCTAAAAACAATGTGCAGATGAAGTATTGAAAAAATGAGGAAAGCAAATAAGCCAGAGACAATTAAAAGGAAAGACAAATACAGAAGGACGTTCCGTGGACCTTTTTCTGCTGCACAGCCAACAATGACAGTTTAAAAAGTTACGTAAAAAAGAGACACATACATAGGATTTTTTATCATCAGAGAACTATATCATTTGCATTTTCATCTCTTACAATACGCACTGTAATAAGAGATATCAAAATAGAAAAAACATGAAATCATCCAACAGCCACAGCCATCATAAAGATGTATCTATCTAATAGGGACTCGGGTATGGGGGTGTTGAGATCAAGCAACTTATATACTCCAATGAGCATACCATACTAATCGATGTGAAAGTTAAACACTTTGTGATACTCAAGTCCCTATCATAGCACTACCCTTGAGAGTTGATATCCTAGACTACATTCTACGGCAATTCACTGAGCCGTTTTGCTCAACTTCTTCATAAGTAGCCTTACATTGACAACTAGCTTTGACACCAACTATAATCACCCCTAGCACTTAGAAAACCCTCCCTTAAAGGTTAGCCATTGTGGTCGTCGAGTCATAGGTCTCATAAACATCACTAGAATCCCATACTTATGACATGGGATTCTAGTCCTATGCCTTGCAATTGGACCTAACATCCCACCACACTCTGTAGCCCAAATGCTCACGCCTCAGACGAGTTGGGTGTGCACTAGCCCTTTGATTAGTCCTAGATAAACACTACAATGTTGGCATCACCACTCCTTTACAGCTGAAAATGGTGGAAGACTCTGATACTAATTAATAAGAACCTTGGGAGATCCACATCACAAAAGCTAGCTATCACCAAACATCCCGTATTACTTAATGGGACATTGGCACCCGATAATACCCAAGTCTCTCTAACTATGATTCTAAATTGATCCTATGTACAAAGAGGTATGAATATACTTACAATGTCTACATCTGAGTTCAACGCTATAGACAGTGCAGAAAACCATGGCGGCAAGTCAACTGCAGCAATGGAAAACATTAAGAGACAAGTAAGATCATCCATAAGTCATCAATTCCTTACGTATCAGAAAATGAGTTGTTTTTAATATTTACTAGTTTGCAAAAAATAAAGAATTCAAAACCATATAACTAATCGAATCACCAAAACAAAAGGAAAGGAAAAATTAGCTTCTTCCGTGATACTATCTCACCCCTGTTTCCATCTGAAGCATAATGAGTAAATGACACGAGGCTGATTTTTATCCATTTCTTGCTTATATAGGGATTCTAATGGTAGTAGTTAAATTATATAAATTCAATGCATCACATATTAGAGAACAAATGAAAAACACCCCAATCAAACAAGATTGTATAATATGTTTCAAGTCAATTTATGGTTTTTACAATGTCAACTATTTAAGGCTACATTGATCAAATATTGACATATAAGCTCTCTCTCTCTCTCTCTCTCTCTCTCTCTCTCTCTCTCTCTCTCTCTCTCTCTCTCTCTATATATATATATATATATATATATGCACTCTGAAATTTCTATCGAAATGATTAATAGAAAAACATAAGACTCGCAATTCAATCAAATCAAATCTTTCACAACATACACAACAGTTACATTGATGCCAGGCTCTTAAATTTCCTTAGGCTTAATTCTCACCTTGGCCCTCTTGTATGCAAAGTCAGACCAAAAGTATAATTCTTAGAAGTTAAGCAACCAAAGTAAGATCAAAGGAAAGCATGGAGAGAGAGAGAGAGAGATTCTTCTCCAATAAATTCACCTTTACATTGAAATCCTATTGCAACCCATTAAAATGTACACAAGATAGTGCTTCTTGAACAACCAGACACAATAAAGCAAATAATAATCGCTATGAAGAAAATTGCCACTGCCAATAGGCTCACACACCTCTGATGTAGCGCAAATCGAAGGGCCTGAGCCTAGTCTCAGGGTACCTAAAGCTTGAAACAGTAAAGGTTTCACCTTGACCCGTGCCCAATTCATCATTTGCAGAGAAAAGGCCAAAGGAACAGGAAAAGAGCACCAAAATAGCGAGAACCAGATTGGGATGACACCATAGAATCAAATTGAAAGCCATCTCTTTACCACTGCTCTTGTGATTTTGAGGCTATTCTCAGATCATGGAGACGCCAGAAAGTGAGTGACGCAAAAGGGTGTTAGTTGATTAATAAAATAATAATGAGAAATCTTTGTCAGTGGGGATGTGGTAAAGACAACTAGAGGGTAGGAGAGTCAGGAGGGGCTATTATGTACTACTAAAAATAATCACATAATTGACACAAAATCTATGATACGATGATGCTCTTTGCTTAGTAAAGTCTTGTTCGGTTGACTTGAGTTGACGGTTTTAGACCTCGATTACTCCTACCTCTGATGTTTTGTTTGGAATGTTCAGAACATATAAAAATAACAGAAAAAGAAAACACGGAGAATATAATTAAGCATATGTTCAGTAATAACTTTTTTCTTCTTTGTTTTAAAAAAACACTTAATTCTACAAAATTTATATATGTATATATTAGTTACGAGTGTTATGATTATAATGTATGATTGTTTATATTATTGCTAATTTTTAATATTTTTCAGATTATTTTTAATATAAAATGTATATAAATATTTAAAATACATAAATATATTAAATAGGTTTATTTTAGATTAATCATGATATTTTTTATTAATAGATAAATCATGATATGAGTATCTTAATCCTTGTTTCAGCAAAAATAAACCAAAATTCACAACCAGGACGCGTTATTTTGAATAATCTAGTAGAAAACGGCTACTTTACTATATTTAAAAACTTGAAGACAGAATAAATAAATAAATAAAACAAGTATTTTTATTAGATTGAATCAAATTTTATATTTATTTTTTAACATAAAGTGCCTCCAATGCTTCGTGTCTTGGATCCATGGTAGCTAAAACTAGAATAATATAATTGCATACCATTTTTTTATCAAGCGGAATCATATAAATATTAGTTCTCAAGATTACAAAATAAAACAGTACTGGCAGTTATGAGAACTAAAATAAATAAAACACTACTATCTTAAGAGTCCTAGAATGTTCTTATATATGCTGGGAAAGGAAGTTCCCACTAAATGTGTGAGATATCAGCATCAATCCTCTGGGCTATCATATGGTGATTTTCATCATCATCATCATCATCTTCCAATATCCCTTTTGTCTGCATTTCAGATAATTGTTGGAACTTAAAGGCCTCTCTGTTTTTCTTGCTGTAAAGTTTTTTAACATAAATGGTACCAGCAACAGCTGCTCCCACTGAAGAAAAAGCCAAGACAGCCAGCGTCTTCTGCTCTTGGCAATAGCACATGGTTATCAAATTGTAAAATGAGATAATAATAATTATTAGATCTAAGTAGAATTTGTGTCATACTCACATTGGAGCCACTGTTGTTGCTGACCTTAGACAGTTTTGTCTCAGTTGAATTTGAGTAAAAATCTGTGGTAGAAAATCTATTGGGTAAACCTTAATATATAGAGTATTCTAACTCATTAGTAACTAAAAACTGTAGAATGCATTTGAGTGTGTCATGTGAGATTGATCAAAGGCAAGGGTAGTTTGATTCAATGACATAAACATAATTAAAAAGTTTTGGCATGTTTTGATGAGACAGAATCCAAATAAAGAGCAGTATGTTTAGGCAAGCTCAAAACTTCTAGCTTGTAAGTTGGTTAGAGGTTAAACTTATTCAAGTTATTTCAAATGGTTGCACATGTTTGTGGTAAGACAAGCATATCATATAATATAACTCTTCATTTCATCAGCATCCAAAATGGGTTTTGATTTGTGAAAAGAAGGGAGAGAACCTGTTGGTTTGGTTGGAAGAGAGCAATCAGCACTGCCCTTCCATTCAGATGGGCACTGACAAACATCGCCTGCTTCAGCCAAGCATTCAGCATTATGAAAACAAAAAGTCTGACCACAGGGTGCTCCAGAATGCTCACAATGCTCCCCTCCAAATCCAGGGGGACATTTGCATGAGTACTTCTCTGCTTGAACAATTTCCTCACAAATTGCCCCATGTTCACACCAGAAGGAGTTTGTCCCATCACACATACTCATTTCTTCATCACAGAACTTACCCCTATAGCCTCAGGCCCCCAATACATAATCACATTCAGAAATTTGATTAAAAGCAATATTGAATCAAAAAGACTAGTACTATTAGCATTCATGATATGATGATATTAAACAAGGTTTTAAAAAATAGTACTTGATAATACACATGATCACGTGTATTAGAATCTTAGAATCTGACTGTTCATCATGTGTATTACTTGACAACAATTTTGGCTACAACCTCAAGATTTTCAAAATCACTTTGGCAGTATTGCAACTGAATTGTGGCCACATTAGCCATATTTACTCAATTTTCTATAATAACTGCGACCTCAGTTGAAAAGTTTGATATCAAATATGATCATGGAAAGAAATACTGGAATTCTTTTCGTTAAAAAAGTAAGATCCTTTTACTTTGATAGGCCTAATTAAAGACACAATTTTCATCCCCACCCCTTTATTTTATTAATGCTGATAATACTGAGAAACGACATTTCTGCTTCAAGAAATTGATAAAATCAAGTATGAATGCTTTGAAGAAAGAGGTTGAACTCAAGTTTTGAGATTTGAATTGTTTTTTACCCGAGGAAAGTTCTATCACCGTTTAAGATGGTGGAAGGATCAGGGAGGTTGCAAATGCAGGTACCAGAGCTGCTGCACGACCCAGTTTTGCAGCGATCATCTTCACATTCCATGGAATATACATTCAATGATCCCAAAAGCAATGATACAGCAACTACTATTCCTGTAGTGATTGACATTTTTGAAGATTTACTTTTTTTGTGTGAGACTTTTTCTTCACTTTTTGTTTCTTTTTCGTTGATACAATGTTTCAGATCAGTGAGATAATTACTTAAGATTCAAGCAAAGATTAGGAAGTTTTTTATGGGTTGGTACTAGTGCCTAGTGAGCTCAAACTTGGAAACGAAGTTAAAGCTGTGAAAGAGAAGGAATTTTAATTTTAGTTTACCAATATTGGGCTTCACAACATCCTTAATTCTTGAAGACTAATTGTTAGAACATGGAATTTTTAAGGTCAACAATGGCATTTACGACAATTAGGTTGCATGTGATGTTTATTTGGAAGTCAAACGAGGTTGTGTTCTACTTTTTTATGGATTCTGATCCAAGGAAGTTGAAAGAGTAAGATTAAGTGAAGATTTTTTTAGAAACTCGATTGGGTTGAAGAAACAGGAAACAGTACAAGCACAATTGCAATAACATTTGCTTGAGTTTTATATGCAAATTTCATAATATATATTTAGTGCAACAAAAGTGTTCAATCTAACAATAAATAAAACTGTCTTCTGCAAAACATATTTGGTTTTTCCTATACTACCTTAAATTCTTATTTATTGTTGATATAGAAGAGATTGCTAACAAAAAAATATGATTCATGTTAACAAAAACAGATAGAATGACAAAATGGAGAGATTTAAATTTCTTTAAATTAATAAACCACCTTATTTAGAGATATAAAGAAGCAACACCTATGCTTTAATTTATAAATTTTAAAACACAAAATTTTATCAAAAAAATATACTTCGTCGCTATTAATATTCATTTGTCTCTTATAAATGTATTTCGTAAAAAAAAATCATACAAGACAAAAACTTAGGAAAGAAAAATGATTTTTAACTTTTAATATTTTATTATATATTACCTTATTAAAAACATTGTTGAGGTAAAGTCACTGCTTTGCATGAATAAAAAAAACTTTTTTATCTTTCATTTATTTTTCATTTTTTTATGTAATAAATAAAATCATATGATAGTTATGCACATTAATGTGAATTTAAAAAACTAGGGAACAGATATTAATTAAAAATGTTCTACTTTTCTTGATATTGAAAATAATAAACAACAAACTCATAAATTTAGAAAAAAAATTAAAAAAAGTTTAGAGAAAATAAAATTTAAAGATATAATAATTTTATAATAAGAAAATAATAAAATATTTACTTTTCTATTTATATATTTAAAAATTTAATTAAAAAAATCATTATTCAGTAACTTAAATTCTATATATTTATAATTCTTTAAAATTTGATCTTTAGAAATTTTCCTCGAACAAAATTTTTATCTTTGAAAATTTGTTTATAGAAAAAAATTCAACATAACTTTCTTTATTTCTTTCCATCCTTCATATACCACAAAAATGACATAATTTTTTCAAATATAACCTATATTTAAAAGTTCTAAACTTTTAAACTTAGCAAAATAACATAATTAAATTCCTATATTTAACTTAATTTCAAAATAATATTTTTTGAAATGCTAAATTTTGATTCCTAAATTGGAATAAAAAAAATAAATTAAACATGGCATAAAAATGACTATTACGCACTAGTAAATTCTTACAAAGTTTTAAAATATTGTTATACATGATAATCCCTACCAAATGATAGTACATAAATTTTGACATGTATTATAATTAGATTAAATAACTTATTTTAGATGGAAGCAATTCTAAACCCTAAAGTCATATATGGTATATTAAAAAGGCTAATATTAGGTGGAAGATTAATTTAATAGACAAAATGCATTTTATATCTTTTTTTTTACAGTTGGTGAGACCTCAAATGTCAATACCATCAAGCTCACACTCTTTCGACATACATATCTTATATCTCACTTCCAAATATGAACGTTTTATACTTTTATAATAATAAAATATATATATAAAATTATCTTTAACTTATATTTTATTAAATTTTATATTTAAGATTGAATTTAATTTTAAATGATAAAATTAGGAATAAATTTATGCATTGGCATGATATTCGAACTGAATGTAAAAATTAATAACCTGAGGATTGTGATGATGAAGTTGCATAAATAGTAAAAATGGCTTTAGTAGTTGGAACAGTGTTGGAAGACCAATCATTAGTTTCTGTTTGGGGCACCACAATCATATCACTCACCGTCCCACATCAACAACCAGAGAAACTTATTCATTCATATTCTAAATTTACCATTTCCATTTCGCATACGACAAACCTATAGTTGTTAACAACCATATAACCTTACTTAATATTTATTAAACACACTTTTATATCTTTTTTCTACATCTTAAAATAGCATCTACATTTATTTTTTTTCTAAATGTTGCAAATATTGCATTATCATCTAAAAAATGATTTCTTAATTATTTTTCCACAATCTTCAACTAAAATACAAGGAAATCTGGTCCCCAGAACCTGCTTGCTCCCATCTTCATAAACAAAACCACTGCAACTACAATCACAAGACAATTAAGTCAACAATTAACTACCATTTTCATTTTTCAACTTAACAAATACTATTTACAAATCTTCTCCTTTTCACACTTCTTTTATTCAAATTTTATATGTAAATATTTTACTTGACTATGTAATAAAATCAATAATAATTTTCGAAATACTAAAATTATCCACAGTGGAATTAGTTGGGAAAATGCATAAATCAATAAAAAAATTTCTCAATTTTTATTGATACGTGTAAATTGTTGATTAATTAGGTATATACATTTCACTACACTAGTCCCCACCATCATAAAAAAGAAGATATATGTAATTATAAATATAAAAAAGAAAAAAAAAAAGGTAAAAAGAGAAATCAGAGGGAAGGTGTGTAATCCTCGTGGTAAAACTGAGAAACCCCAGAAGCTGCCCATAGTCGCTGGTTATACTCCTCCACCTTGTGGAAGGGCACGAACGGTGTTCTACACAGAGGACACGTCTTCTGATCGTGATCGATCCAACGGTCCACGCACGCGCGGTGGAACATGTGCTTGCAGTTCGCCATGCACCTGATTTCCTCCTCCGCGCAGAACTCGCTCAGGCACACCGCGCATCCCGTCGGCGCCGGAGGACACTCACCGGCGCTGTCCAGGTCGCGGAACGCGGCTACGGGAAGGAACTCGCGGATGAGGAGCGCGGAGAGCGAGGGGGCGCGCGGCGGAGAGGACTCCGGCGGCCAGGCGAACGCGGCGGGGTCGGTGTCGAGGAGGTCGGAGAGGCGGAGGAGGCGGAAGAGCGCGGCGACGAGCGAGCGGAGCCAGGCGAGGAGCGAGAGCGCGTGGAGGAAGAGCTTCGGGACGAGCACCTCCGGATACCCTACCGGAAATCCCATCGGCGCGTGAGGGAGACGCGCGGTTCGTCTAGAGAGAGAAAGTGATTAGCTTATCGGGTTCGAAGAGAGAAAGTGGGAAGGTTGTTGTGGAAATGCGAGTGAGTGAGTGAGGGGTGGGGGTGTTTATATATTGGGGTTGTGGAAGGTGATAGAGTCACTGGCTGTGACGTTGAGGAAGAAGAAAGACGAATGGGAGATGGCGTAGGTTAAAGACTGGTTGGTGAATGATGTGTACTTGCGAATATGGGAAATCTAGTACGCTTCTTGTTTGGTAAATCAATCTATTCTTTTACACTTTTTATTTGGATAAGCAATCTTATTTTAACTCCATTTTTACTACATTTTTTTTCATTTTCAAATCATTATGAAATTATACTCAAATTGTATATTATAATTTTATTTTATTTTTACATATTTTATTTTTTTAATTCAATTTAAATTCAATAATTTTATTAATTAACTTACGTAGAATAATATTATGTAGAAAAATGATTTTCTAATTTATTATTAATTTTTTACCACAAAGTCTAGTGATGGAGAAGATCCAATTTTAAAAAGCAGTTACATATGGTTTGAAGAATGTAGATTCGATGTTTCCAAATTTCATAATGATTCATATGGATGAGGATGGAATTGGTGGGTTAGTTTTTGTTTTATGTTAATAAATTAAAGTGCGTATGGGTTATTCTATCTTTCGCAGAAGCTCACAACTCTCACATGCTTCAATAGAAACGAAAGAGTGTGGAACTATAAGCCAAATCATCATCATCATCGTTTTCTTCTTCCCTTAGAAAAAACATATCTTCTCAACAGTCATACAATCACACCATACGTGTAAAGAGCACGAACATTGACATGATTACGAAGAACATGAACAATCCATGTCTTGTCTCAAATATAAATATATTCATCACTTTCTTAAAATATGTATTATATTCGTATCATGATGAGCCTATAAATAAAAATAATACACTTCAAGACAAACATGTTTTAGTTTAAACTCATGTTTTGTTATAGTTGGCTTCCTAGGCTTTTGTGGTTAAAGCCACATATACTATAAGATTTCCTCTTCTCAATTTCATGACATAAAATAAAATATAAAGTATTATAAGTCAAATTTATATACTTTATAGAATTATAATTGATGATAAATTTAACTAAAAACATGTTATTAGAAATTGTAAAGAAAATAAAAAATAAAAAAAACATTTGTGTAACATAAAACATGTTTCCTCGTCCAACATATTTCAGATGCAGCTAACTTGAATATAAACACCGATTGGGTAAAATCTAGGTCAAAACTGTTGAAAGAAATGATTGCGTATAGACTCAAAAATCAACTACGCGTCAAATGTTCAAACTTGGTCAAACTAGTTTATTCGGTGAGGTTATCTACATGTGATCAGTGCCACATGCATGTTCAAAGAGATCCATAAATTAAAAAATGAGTTCGTAGTGAGAAATTTTAGACAGTGAGGGTGGACAAAATGATAAATTATTATTTGATGCAAAAATCAAATAAAAGGGGAATAAAAATAGTGTAAAAATATTATTAGTGTATATGAATATGAATATTATTATTATTATTATTAATTAATAGAAAATAAAAATTTTGAATATCTTCCACCTGTCCATTCTTCTACTCGATTGGTGGTGGGGTTGTCGTACGAAACTCATTATAAATGTCTTCAAAATCTTGATAATAACAAATCAAAAGGATGAGTGAAGGAAAAGAAACTAACCATGGGACCAATGGTGGTGTTCAAAGCAGAGAAAATAAATAGAAAACATATAGTTGTTTTAGTAAAATACATTATATTTATATTTTAATTTAGTAAAATAATCATTTTAGGTTAAACAATTTAAAAATATCATACTAGTGTCTAAAAAATGATATTCATATAATATTTTTATTAAATACATATTCAATAAAGTTGAAAAAACACTTTTAACATTTATCTTGATTAAATATTGATAATATTTTTTATGGAAAAGTATGATTAATTATTTTAATAAGATTTTTTTTTTCTTTCCCAAAATTTAAATATGAGAGTTTATTTAAGAAAATTTAATAGGATTTAATTCAAACCACCATCTTCCTTATAGAAGCTTTAAATTGTGTACTTAATCACTAATGAAGTATGTGAAGAAAATTTGGATGAATAGTTGGAATTACTTGTGGCAATGGAAAAAGTTATTAAAGAAAGTGTGGTGGACCAGCCTAAGTTTGAAAGGACACTCCCTCATGTAATCAAGAACGTACTAACGGTATAATTTATGTTAAATGTGAATTTTATCGTTAACTTTTTTTTTTTTTTTTTTTTAATTTTACCATTTTTATTTTTTAGGAAAATTTTGTTTTTTTAGATAATTTATTATTCTTTTATTTTTTAAGATAAAAAATATTAGGTAAAAACTTGTGAAGAGACGAATATTTTCATCTTATTAAAATCTTGAATAAAATATTTTTTTTCTTTTTTCTAAATTCTTTATAAAATATTGGAATAGTTGTTTGTATATAGGTGTTACGGTTACAGTGCTTACATATAAAGTTTTGTAAAATCCGTTGAGTATTTAAGATTTTCCTCTCCAAAATCATTTCAATGATAAACTTAATATTTACCCTAATTTCATGTTCATATCCACTAAATAATTTGAGATCCATGGAGTGAAGGCAAATTTTTTAAACAACAAGTAAACGACTATAGGATCAATTATATATTAAACATTATATATTTTAACATTTTTAATAATGTAATATGTTTTAAAATATTATATCTTATTATTTAATATAAATATTAGTAGAACGTATGAATTGATTGGATTGTTTAAAAAATATTAAAATATTTATTCAATTTATTTGTTATTTTAACACAGAGAGTTAATTTAAATTCTTAATGCCTTGAATTTTTTTAATTATATTTATGTTGAAAATTCTACATAACTTTGTATTTTTAGTATTATAAAAATAACTTATATATTCATATAACTTTATATTTCAAGTTAAAATGAGAAAAATATATAGAAGATTTTAAAATTATTTTTAAATAATAACTATGGGATTTGTTTTTTTTTCAAAACAGTTTTTGTGATAAAACTAATATATCTTACATTGTCGTTAATAATTAAATCAACATTTATAGAGTAAAAAACATTTTAAAAAACTATAATTAAATTATTTTATTTTAATGCATATTATTTTGAATATAAATGTTAAAAAATTATAGTTATTTTTACAAAAAAATTGAATTAACAATTGATTAATTATCTATTTTATGAAAAATAATGACTATAAATAGTCTACAAAAGTATAAATTATGAAATATTTTTGGAGATTTATGTATATACATAAAATATATTTGAAATATTAGCTTGGTTTAAAATTAATCCAATAATTTAATTTAACTCTAATTAATCATTTAATTTTTTACTATCTAATAGTCCAAATTTTCATACTCAAATTTATATGTATCATATTTACTTTTATTTCCTCAACCATTTCGAAAACAATTATAATATGTTATTTCACTTCAAATCTAGTAGCACAAAATGACTTTATTATTGAAATTGTTAGTAAATTTGATTGACAGAAAGATAAGTTATATATAATTTCGAAATTCATATAATAAAATTGAAAAAATAAAAAACATAATAATAAAATTTGAATGGTAAAATTTACAAAATTACAAAAAAATTAATAAAAAATATTTAATTTAAAATTTAATATATATTTTATCTTGAATTAGAAAATCACTTCACATTAATCACATTATTATACCATTGGTAATTTAACATTTAATTAACGAAAATATAAAATAATATAATTTTAGATTTCAGATGATAAAATAAAATAAAAACGAAGGTAAAATTTACATAAGTTAATAATGCTTAACTAGTTTTCTTTTCTTTTCTTTGGCTAATCATATATTGGTCCCCACCCACCCAGCAAAGGGAGGAAAAAACTTGCAAAGATAAATTATTAAAGCAGAAATTCTGAAATAATCAAATCCTGCATCTCTTTAGAGAAGTCCTAGGTTCTCACAATCTAAAGTTCTGAACTACTACTTTTCTGGGACTCAAGTTTTAACCTAGGGTTAAGATTAACTTTCTAGGTCACCGTAAAAGGAGTAAAAAGAAAAGAGAAATCAAGAGAATCAAACTCATGAATGAACTGGTTAAGCATATATCAAATACAAACATTTACTGTATTATCAAACAGTTCTTTTATTCATGATTACAAAACTAGTTAAGTATACATATATAGTTGATTATAGTAGCTGATCAGAATATGTATATTAGTGTCTAACACGATTGTAAAGATGTTGTAGTAACAACATGGAGTTGTCATTTCATTAACCAAAACTATAATTAAGTCTTTGAGCTTAATACACCAAAAAAGTTCTTCTGTCTAATTATCATGACAGTGCTTCACTTAGTTAAGTACATATGAAGAAAGACACGAGGGTTCAAACTTCAATCTCTTAACATTGGTTTATTTATGCAAAGAAAACAACAAAAGGGGACATAATTTCCATGCAGATGCAGTTTCTGATTGTGAAACCTGGCCTACCTTGTGAACTGTCTCTGATCACACATATAGTGGCTTCAACATTATGTTGACCACACGAAGAGAAAGATATAGATAAAGGGGGATTAACCTAAGCATCACACACACACACACACATAAGGGACCAAGTGAACAGGGTTGGACATGTCCATTCAAAAGGACAAAGGGAATCAAAATTCAAAAGACAGAAGAAATTAACATGGACCATTGGTGATGATGCATGCAATTGAACCTGACCAACCAGCATGGGGGGGGGAGGGGGAGGGGTTACTATGGAGGACATGATCACCCTGATGAAAATGATCCATGTGGCTCAATCTGTGCACCAGAATGCATGAATGGTGTGAAGTGATATCAAGTCACAGCTAAGGTTTGAGGTTTGATTGGAATGTAAAGTTTTGGCTATGCCTGCTCATGCTAAGACACTAATGGCCCAATGGTTAGAATACCACATTACAAGGTTTAGCTTTTCTCTCAACTTTTTCAATAGGGCCAAATTCCTACATATGCTGACATGAAATTGAACTGAAATGTTTTGCTTATGGGTCAGACATGATTGTCAATGATTTCTGCAAACTTACCTTAAAAAACTAACTCATCATTTACATCAACTTATAATATTATTAGTTAGGTGAGGCTATTATCATTTTCTACATGCCCTAAGGAATAATTATTCAATTTCAAGTTTGGTTAGTGGGTCCTCACATCATTTTTTTTACCCTAGTTCAATATAAAAAAAAAAGACTTTTAGAATCAAATCGTTTTATAGAAATTTCATCTTAGAAGGACAACTGAAACTCTGAATTTAAGATATTAGAGCATTTTCATTGCTATCAATTTAATATACTCATTATTTATATCTTACATTAAAACAGTGTAAGTGGTTGTGGCAATGTCACCTCATATTTAATTAATCCGTGCATAAATTTATTTCAATGGAAAAACTAAATAGTTTTATATTTTATAATTTTTAATCAATCAAGCATACTATGAATTAACCTGTAAGATTTCATTAATTACCACATCTCCTTTTGAATGATAGCATGCATAATTGTATGAACTTTACTGCTATGCTACAATTTTTGTGGAGATTTTCTGAAAAGTATAGCAGCACTATACATGTGCCAAAAACATAGAGTGGGGGACAGAAGAACAATTCTTCAAGTAAAGGTCATTGGAGCAAAGACAAGTATATATATATATATAGTATTTTTCTCTTACTGTCATAGTATTATTAAGTAATTTACTGGTGTTGATGGTAACATATTGTTGATGAGAAGAATGAAAGATGATATTTGTGAGAAAGAAAAAGAAGAAAAAGTGATTGTTTGAATATTGTGTTTGTGTGATATATGATTGATTTAACAGGTGAGGAGTATTGGTGAAGAAGATAGAAGGGAAGGAAAAGTATATATATATATATATATATATATATATATATGTATATATCTTAAATCTGTGTCTGCCATTGAAAGTTAAGATGATGCATGCAGACCCACGTGCCCACCTAAGGGCATTCCCTTATCCCTTCAATTACTTCCTTCCTAATTCTTTGACTCTTCATTTCCATCTTTTACTCTCTCTCTCTCTCCTTCCTCCATCATCTTATTCCTTTTCAATCTGTTCTTGATTTTCAGAATGATTTTTGATGTAGACTCTTCTTCACTTTTACTTCCTTTCATTTTATTATCTTATCACACTTTTCTCTGCCATTTTTTTTAATGAAACCTTCAAAAAGTTATGTTTATATGTGTTTGTAATATATGCTTATAATAGGTAAAAGAAAAGTGGGAATGAAGAGAAGCTTGCATTATCAATTAAGAGAAAAGAAACATGAAAACTAATTATGTATTCATCAATGTCCTTAATAGATTATATATTTCAAAGCAAAAGCAAATTACTCAGGATATCAGGTGCACTCTGCACAACACAATTCCATCAAATAAATTAACCAAAAGTTACATGATATGAAACATTGTATGAGGAAATATAGGAAAATAATGAAAGAGAAAATAAAATAAAAAATACCCTAAACCTAATTTCAATAGTTTATGAATCTCCCATAATCAATTATGAAATCTTTTTTTCTTAAATAGACAATATATTATGTTGCATACCCTAAACCTAAAAGTTTATCTTCTCTCTCATTGTTCCTCAGTTTCAAATCAGATAACTGAGCAAATCAAATGACTCATTCTGAAACAAAATATTATTTATCATCAACAACAAAATCAAGACTATTATGTCCGATAAATACAAATTAAATTTTATTTGAATTAATTTAGTCATTATATTTTTTTATTAAATAATTAAAATAATTTTTAAGACTAATAATTTTAGAAGAGGGAATCAGTGGCTAACAACACAATTATTCAGTAATGATTGTAATAAGTTTAATTTTTTCTCTTTTTGCATTACTTCTTTTCACTTTTAATTATTTTTTATAATTTTTATTTTATTTTATGATAATATGAATACATATGTATATTTTAATTGTTGTCCATTTTTAATATAATAACTTATTTTTTTGTTAATTTTCTTAATGTTAATCTTTAGAAAACAAATAATAATTTATGTGATAAATAAAATTGATTGTTAATATAATGATTTATCGATCCAACAAGAATTAGATTGCGGTCCAAATCAAATACGCAGTTTGCTTAGGATAAAAAATTATCTTGGTGGAAAATCAATTTATCTTTACTATATGAAACATGATTTTGGATTTTTTAAAATAAAAATAAAAACTATCTAATTTATATTTAATCCAAATTTAATTAAATGAATTAAATTTTAAATTCAAAAATATGAAAATAATTTTGAAATTAATCCATTAAAAAAGACTTGAAAATATTTTGAAATTTGAATGAATATGATTAGATTTAAATATTTGAATTTTTCACACCCTTAATATATTTAAACACTAATGATAATTTCACTATAAATTTTACTTATAATTGTGAAAGGTTTATCATTTTACGTTTATGTCACTAGTAAGACAACAATAACAATTATATAATTTATTAGGTCAAAAAGTAATATCATTCACAATATTAACTTTTGTTGATTCAATAATTTTTATTCTGATAATTTTTGTTTCAATTTCTTAAATTAAAAAAATATATTTATTTTAATCCTTTAAAATAAATAAAAAATATAATTTTAATCTCTAAATATCAAATTTAAGTGATTAAAGTAATTTTTTAAAGTTATTTTTAATCTTTTAAAATTAATATTTAAGAAATAAAAATTATATTTTATTAAATTTGAGGAATATAAATGAATTTTTATTTAATTGAATAGATTAGAAAAAATTATTCTAAATTTTAGAGATTAAAAATACAATTAAACATAATATACATTATTATTGTTGTCACCTTTTCCATTATCATTGATGTTATTATCATCTTTTATCTTCATGTCATGGCCATATATATGATAGTAGCCATCATGACACCTTCACCACCACTATTAGAATTAGTATTACCATGATTATTATCACAATCAAAACCACTTCCATAATTATTATCAAAACTTTTATTATAATTTTTATAATTATTATCATCATTATTATATTATCATATTATTTTTATCTTAATAATTAATACTACACCCTTATTATTATTAATGTCATTATTTATCATCAATGTTATCATCACTAGTATCATTATTTTTATTTCCATCACAATAAATTATTATCTTTTATATATATATATATATATATATATTAAACACAGAATATGATTATTAATACTTGTTTAATTAGTTATTTAACAATTAATATCTATAGCAAAATACAAAAAAAAAATTAAACAAAAAATTATTTTTATTAAAGCACAAGTAGTTTTTTGATAACTAATTTTACTCAACACTTATTAGTCTCTATGGTTGTTTGTTTAAACTAGCAAACTATTAAGTGTTTTTTTAGGTTATATTAGAAGAGGCTGGACCCAAATTGGGCTGAGCCCATCAACAGAACAACATAATATGCACATTCATCAGCCCAAGCCCAATAAAATAAAGGCTTCTTTTCTTTTCACCCTTAATTGCTTCCTGCACCTCATCATTATAATTAATAAGCATTTTCTTCCCAAAATTCTTACACTCTCAATAAAAAGTTGGCATTAAAAAATGATTTCAGAATAAAATATTCACAAAAAATTAGTATATAATTATTTTGAATTATTTATAACAAATAATCTCATAATAAAAGATTATTCATTCCAAATCATTTCATAATTTATTATTACGGATTGACATTTTTAGAAGGTTTAAAATGGTTTTTTTTTAGGTAGAAAAAATGAAATTTTTTCTAAAAGTTCTAAGTTAGTTTTTAAAATTTTAGATTTTAGGTGGAAGGTGAGTTTGGATTTTCGGCAGATTTAAACATAAATTAAAAAAAATCTTAAGACTAAGAGCGGATAAATTTTAAGAATAATAATTAAAAAGAAAATTGTTTTTACAACTACAAAGATTAAATGGTAAATTAAATTAAATTAATTATATATTAAAATTAAATTCATATATATATATATATATGTGCATATTTTAATTGTATGCGAATGTAAATTAATATAAAATCTTTATTACATGGCATGTAGATATATAAATGGACATAGTATATGCAGAGGAATTGTTATTAATTTATTATTTATGAGTATTACTATGTATAAAATTTTTTGTGATATAAAAGATATTCTGATTTAATTTTCAGTGTGTTGTTGGGGGTGGCCCTGTAGTTGAACTTGGTTGTTGTTCCCAATCGCAAATCCGAATCGTGGATCAAAGCTGACCCATTGGCGTCCTCTGGAAATGCTCGTGATCTCGGTTTTGCAGTCCCTCATATCGCTCTGCTTATTATAGATCCGTGACAGATTGCAACAATTTGAAGCGAATCTGAGAAGAGAAGGAGAAGAAGATGTATATGGCATATGGGTGGCCTCAGGTCATCCCTCTCGAGCAAGGACTGTGTCCATCTGCACAGAAGATTGTGTACCTCAGAGTCGTCAATCGCACGTTGCTCGTTGTCTCCCCCACTCACTTTGAACTTTGGAGCACTTCCCAGGTACATGGATCCGTGTTTTATCGGTTGTGTGGTTGGGTTCTGTGTAAATTTTTTGTTTTTGGGAGAAAATTGATATGGGTTTTCCAGGAGGTGAGATTCTGCAATGTGGGTGGTTGAATTAATGTGTGTGTGTTTGTGTTGTTTTTTGGTGTGGACTGGTTTCCTTGAGGTGAGTTTATTGGGAATTTGTGACTATACTTAATTGTGTTAATAATTATTCTTTTTTTGGAAAAAAATGTGAACTGGATTTTGAGGAAGGTGAGTTTCTGTAATGTGGGTATTTGAAGTTGAGCATAATGGATTTATTTATTTTTAAATTTTAGGATAAAAGATGAAGTGCGTTTCATGGGGCTATGGGGATGATTTGCTGTGATGTGGGTATAAGGAGTTTGGGCTTAACAGTGTTTATGATTTTTTGTTGGTTCAGCATAGAGTGAGACTAGGGAAGTACAAGAGAGATTCAGATTCATTGCAGAGGGAAGGAGAAAACTTGCAGGCCGTGTGGAGCCCTGATGCCAAATTAATTGCCATTCTTGTAAGTTTGCTAGTCTTTTGATATATGATTGGATTTATGCAATGAATGACGACCAACTTTACATTCTAAGTAGAAATCTTCTCTTGAAATCTTATTCATGTTCCTTATACATCTATATTTTCCATTTGCAGACATCTGCATTCTTTCTTCACATTTTCAAGGTCCAGTTCTCAGATAAAAGAATTCACACTTGTGGGAAACAACCCTCTGCTTTGTGCCTAGCTACTATTTCTCTTCTGCTTACAGAGCAAGTTCCTTTTACAGTAAAGGATTTGTCTGTGTAGGTTTTCTGCTTGTTTTGATTTTGTAATTTTCTTCATCTATATCAAATGAATTAATGTGATTGAACAACACTATTAAACTACTATTGGTATAGATTGTGGAATATGAATTGAATTTTTTCTTACTAATTAAAGATTATATATTGTCCATTTATGAAACCAGGAAAATATATGTCTAGTTCTCTGTGATAATTGATTGAAATTGAGTGTAATGTCTTACTTATAAATAGGAAATGTAGAGAGAAGTAGAGTTTAGGTATTTGCACATAAAAAGTAGAAGAAATATTATATTAGCTGAGAAGAATATGCTTCTTGTAAAAGTCTGTATCCATTTGATTGTGTAACTGCCAATGCTTTCCAAAGTAACAACTGGTATTGACAGTATGCGTCATATTATGGGTTATTAAATATTATGGCAATTGAACGTCTTCATGATTTCTTTTTAACCTACTGGCCTTATCTAAATTCTAAACTAATGTTGTATATTGTTATTCATAACACTGTAATAAATGTTCCTAGAAATTGTCAAATTTTTGTGCTTAACTCTGTATATCATAGTCTAAATCTGAAGCTATTTGCAGTGTGATCTTGATACTTCTCTTTATACTACTGTTTTTCCAGGAGCAATATTGTTAGTGATAACAGACATATGCTACTTGGACTTTCTGATGGAACTTTATACAGTATGTCTTGGAAAGGGGAGGTAATTTAAAATACTCGACTAAACAATTTTGGACATTGTATGGTTGGTGGTATTCTCACAATTTTCGGCCATGTATTTTGTTTTGATGTTTAACAATATTACAATCATTTTATGATCTCTTGAACAGTTCTATGGGGCTTTTGAATTTGATCCACAACCCACTGCTAGCTTTGACAATACTCAAGTTCCACTTACTCTAGAGAATGGTCTTTCTCCTAAAAGACACCCAAAGGTTCTTATGTCCAATCACATTATTCCTAGAAAGTCTGAAATCAATCAACTGGAACTTTGCCTTCCATTGAGGTTGCTATTTGTCTTGTATTCTGATGGGCAACTTGTCTCATGTTCTGTGAGTAAAAAAGGCTTAAAGCAAGTTGACTGTATCAAAGCAGAAAAGAGGTTGTCTGGTGGTGATGCGGTTTGTGCCTCGGTAGCTCTAGAGCAGCAAATTCTTGCTGTTGGTACTAAAAGAGGAACAGTGGAGTTGTATGATTTGGCAGAATCAGTATCACTTATACGTGAAGTCTCTTTGTATGACTGGGGGTAAGTTTTGTTTATTATACATGTAATTAATCAGCATAAGATTGAAAACCTTATGAAGAAAGACCTGGTTTAATGCTATGTATTATGTGTTCCTTGATGCTAATGCTATCGCATTTTGATTACATTTTTATGTTTTGAAAGTGTGTAATCGCAGTTAACATAAGTTATTCCAGAACCAGTCATCCAAATAAACTTACATTTCTCTGCTGTCTATTGAATTCATGCAATTTCAGAGTGTCAGAAGAAATATGAAGTTATTGATAATTTTCTCTATCTTATCAGTATATTGGGACTTGTGTTGAAAATCATTTACAGATAAGGCTACTCTATAATGAGTTTTTCTATAAATTCACAAATAAGGATGTAACTACCATTGAATTTGAGTGTGGTAAGTTCATGATACACTTTTACAAATCAAGGGTGGATACACTCTTACTTGTGCGCTTTAGATCTAAACTCACTCTAGAGTAGTATTTTCCTTTATTTAGATAGTTTGGTTTGATGGCTTGAAATATTATATTGCAGATATTCAATGGATGACACTGGTCCTGTTAGTTGCATTGCGTGGACACCTGATAATTCTGCTTTTGCAGTAGGGTGGAAGTTAAGGGGGCTTACAGTTTGGTCTGTTTCTGGTTGTCGCTTGATGTCATCTGTCCGACAAATAGGCTTAAGTTCCATGTCTTCTCCAATTGTTAAGCCAAACCATGATTGTAAGTATGAACCATTGATGGGTGGTACGTCACTGATGCAGTGGGATGAATATGGATATAGACTTTATGCTATTGAGGAGGCGTCTTCAGAGAGAATTCTATCATTCTCATTTGGGAAATGCTGTCTTAGCAGAGGTGTTTCAGGCACTACATACATCCGTCAAGTGATTTATGGAGAAGACCGTTTGCTCATTGTTCAGTCAGAAGAGACCGATGAACTTAAAATGCTACATCTTAAGCTTCCAGTTATGTGTTTGATTGTCAAATTGTGAACATGTAATTTTTGCTGTACGGGTATCCCTTCTAAAGTTTAAAAGTTTGTGCAGGTTTCTTATATTTCCCAAAACTGGCCTGTTCAACATGTGGCAGCTAGCCAGGATGGGATGTACTTAGCTATTGCTGGTCTTCATGGTTTGATATTGTATGATATACGACTGAAGAGATGGAGAGTATTTGGAGATGTTACTCAGGAGCAAAAGATTCAGTGCAAAGGTTTGTTATGGCTGGGGAAGATTGTTGTTGTCTGCAACTATGTTGATTCGTCCAACACGTGAGATACTATTATTACTTAACAAGCTACATGCTGTTGATTCTTATAAATTTTAGTGATTGTCAAAAATATCTTTCATAATCAAGTGGTGTTCAACAATGTACATGTATGAAAAAGCCTAATTCTTATAGATTCTCACTCACTCACAGGAAAAAAATTGGTCTTATTTAAATTATGTCTTTCTGTAGCTTTACGTGACACCATTTTATTCTAAATCCATTATCTCTTATGTCTTCTCAATTTATCTTCAGGTATGAATTGCTCTTTTACCCAAGATATCACCTTGATCAAAGTTCATTACTCTGTCGAAAACCATTGCTTGCTAAACCAATGGTGATGGATGTGTACCAAGATTATATGCTTCTTACTTATAGACCATTTGATGTCCACATATTCCATGTGAAATTATTTGGTGAATTAGCTCCTTCAGGAAATCCAGATTTACAGGTAAATGCATACTTTAAAATCGTTTTTCTACTTTTTTTGCCTTGAATAAGAGTATTGCTTTTTATGCTCCTTTTTTTTTTTTTATTTCAATTATCTTCTATAAATCCTGCATTGTTATACATTTTTAAGTGATAACATGACAAACAGCTTTCTGCAGTACGAGAACTTTCAATTATGACTGCCAAGAGCCATCCTGCTGCAATGCGGTTCATTCCTGATCAACTTCCAAGAGAATCTATTTCGAACAATTACAGTTCAGTTTCATCAGAGTCATTAACAAGAGAGCCAGCAAGGTATATGATTTTGTGAACAGCTTTACCTTCTCCATTTTTTTTTGCTATTTCTCTAATTAAAATGTTACATTATACCACTATCCTTGAATCAGAACGCATTACAATTAAGTACCCATTTAATTATTGTCATAACAATTTAGCATATATGACCTCTAAATGAATTCTTGGTTTGTTGAGTGGAAAGGTTTACCTTCGTAAACTTTGTTGTTTTTGTTGCTATTCTCACAGCCAATAGTGCTATTTTTCTCTCACTAATAATTCATCTTGAAGAAATTTCATTTCCTTTCTGTTTTTGTGCCAAGACAAATTAACTAGAATGGAATCATCCAAAGCAGGAGGGGGGATTATATTTTCATATTACATTCCTCATGAAAGTGATTTTTGTTCTAGATGTTTGATATTGAGGGCAAACGGGGAGCTTTCGCTTCTTGATCTGGATGATGGACGGGAAAGAAATCTTACTGATTCAGTTGAACTATTTTGGGTCACCTGTGGCCAGTCTGAGGATAAAACGAATTTGATTGAGGAAGTTTCATGGTTAGATTATGGTCATCGGGGGATGCAGGTAAACCGTCAAGATCTTATTCACTGTATTTACATCCCTAAATTTGACTAGTTTTATGACTCTTGATTAACCCTCTATTGTACTTACTCTTTACTTGTCTGATAGTTTTTTACATGGAAGTTTATTGTTGCAGGTTTGGTATCCATCTCCAGGTGCCAATTCTTTTAAGCAGGAAGATTTCTTACAGGTGCGCATATAGATTAACTGGAAAGGATTTTTGTAACCTTATAGGCTGCATTGAACATAATTCATGGGTTCATATTCATTTATCCAAAATTTTCTTTCCTTAACATTTCATACCGTATTCATTCTTCCATACCTTGTTTGTTTATATTATATTTATTAGAACTCGCAAGCAACTGAAGGTCCGTGTAGTTAGTGTATGTGATTGGCTTCATTTTCTATATCATACACTAGTTTCACCCTAAATGAAGCACTAGGCATAGCTTATCTGACTTGTTATCTTCTTTTCTCTGTTTCCTTTGTGTAATTTCTGCATCATCTTACAATTTATCTGGTAGAGATATATAGATATTTTAAAGAAAAACAATACTTTAGTCTATTTGAAGCAAATAAATTCAGTCATTCTTTCATTCTGAAATCAGTTAATTTACTGATATTTGCCTCCTGTTTTAGTTGGACCCAGAGCTCGAGTTTGATCGTGAAGTTTACCCTTTGGGTCTTCTTCCAAATGCTGGAGTAGTTGTTGGTGTTTCCCAGAGAATGTCATTTTCAGCAAGTGCTGAATTTCCATGTTTTGAACCATCTCCTCAAGCACAAACAATACTGCACTGCCTACTCCGCCATCTTCTTCAGGTACCACATTGAGTTAAATTGAAGATTGTTAGAATTTCTTAGGCTCTTGATTCGTATTTTATTTTGGGATTTCTTGGTCTGTTGGTTGCCTTTTTATTCAATTCTTAAAAGGAACTTTTTTAGTATGGTATGCATACATATAATTCATATTTCATAAATATCAATCATCATATTCAAAAGTGATAGCCTTAAAGTAGTAAAAATCTTAACAACTCAAAATCACAAATACACTACACATCAAGTTTTGGACAAGTTACATCTTATGAGGCATAAAACTTAAACACCAAAAGAATAGAACTTTAAATAGAAATGGTGGGTTGCAGCTTTGCTCACTTGGAGGAAGAATAATGGTAGTTAGGGTTCAGGTTTTGATTTAGCAGCTGCAGCTATGATGTTAGGGTATGCAGTCATGCAGAGACGATGCAGAAGCTTTCATACAGCATTGAACCAAATCTAGGGCCACTAACTTTAAAACTGGGTCAAAATGAAACCGGGTCAACAGATTACCCTGGGTCAAAAACCTTTCAAATGGATAAGAGCATGAAATCGGAAAAAATGACATGATTTTCCCTATTTTATGGCTTGAGTCCCAATTTCTTTGTGATTTCATATTTCCTGAGAGTTCTTTGGTGATTTGAATCTTTCCGAGGGATTAAAATTGTAAAATAGTGCAACCTTATGATTTGAATTCTGATTTTGACTACCATGTATATATGCCCCACAGATGTATGTTAAATTAAAAGAAATAGAGTCAAAGGTGTACTTTTACCAGGATCTTTTAAACAGTGTAATGAACAGAACAAGTATCTAAGAAAGAAAATTGCAATATTTCATTATTGATGTTGATCTTTGAGGAATTTGATAAGAGTAGCAATTTTTTACTTTCAGGCACAATATATGAAGTAGGAATTGATCTTTAATCTTATTGAATTTTTCAAAGTCTTCATTCTTTTTTTGCCATAATTTTTTATCCATGGCTTTGAAACATGCAAAGATTTTGATAAGAAAATAATTCAAAACTATCAGAGAGGAGGATGTGTGAATTGTCAAACAGTTTTTGTCCCCTTTTTGTGCCAGATGGAACATATATGTCTTTTATATTTCTTAAGGATTGCTTATTCTCTGAATTTATACTCTTCTTATTTCTCGTCTCTATCAAATAAGAAACAATAGATTAAACAAGATAGAAGAACTGTCACATATTCGAAGAGTTTTGGGAGCCTGCAATTGTCTGGTTAAAGTTGTGGGTTTTTTTTGTTGGTTTTATTTTTTATGATTTTATTTTAGAGGGATTTCGACCTTGTTGTTTTAACTTATCATTTCTCTCTTAATGAATTCTTGTTCTATAGAGAAAAGGAATATTTGTTTGATTCTTTCCTGTTCATTCATGTTTCTGCTAGAGGGACAAAATTGAGGAAGCTTTAAGGCTGGCCGAGCTATCAGCTGAGAAGCCTCATTTTTCACATTGTCTAGAGTGGCTTCTTTTTACAGTATTTGAAGCAGATATATCCAGGTACTTCAATTTGGAAATGTTAGTACTCTGAAAATGGGATAGAATCAGTTGACACTAAGGGTCATACTATAATTACACTTTTAAAAACACTTTTCAAGAACTAAATTTCATCAATGTAGTTGTTGAATCATGGGATATCATGTAACCAAATTTGATATATTTAGGCATTTTTAGATGTGTACTGTAATCTAATAGTAGCTATTTACTTATATTTTAGATCGGATATTGTATATAAAGTATCAATTAGTTTTTATGAAATTTTGTAAGACTTGTTTTGTGAGAACTTGAAGCTGATTTTTGTAAGACTTAAAATGTAACAGTTTGATTGATAAAGTTTTCATTTTTGTAAATATTTCATCGTATGTGCTTGTTGCTGATTTTGGTGCCTTAAAGGTGCCATTCACCTTTAACTTCCTTCATAAAAATAGAGTTTAATTCACTGCTTGGATCAGTATTTTTTGGTTTTATTCTCACTGAAAATTTGTCTAAAAGTTATTAGCCCATACACATTGAAAGTTACCTGCTGAAGCCCTCATTTATAAGATCAGTAGGACCTAATCTCATGATTTGATCATTCCTGTAATCTGATAATATTACTTTGATGCTGAGGAAGTTTGCTAGTTGGCTGTAGTTTCTCAGTAATTTTTCTTTGCTTGAGCATGCTTTCTTGAAGTAACACTTAGTTGCCATGTGGTTTTTGTGTCAATTATTCCAGGCCAAATGTGAACAAGAACCAGATCTCAGTTGTTAAACATGCCAAACGCTCTCTTTTAGAGAAGACCTGTGACCTGATCAGGAATTTCCCGGAGTACCTTGATGTTGTTGTAAGTGTTGCAAGAAAAACCGATGGCCGTCATTGGGCAGATTTGTTTGCTGCTGCTGGAAGATCAACTGAGTATGTCCTTCAAGCATCTATGCTTTTCATTTTAATTTTAACTTTGATTTAATATGTGAAACTTTGTTAAATGTCTTTTCACTACAGATGTCTAATTATTTTGGGGGTTTTCTGTATAGATTGTTTGAGGAATGCTTTCAACGCAGATGGTATCGCACTGCAGCATGCTATATACTTGTAAGACTCACTTGCCTTTCTCAATAGGTCCATATCTGTAGGAATGTTAGTATTTTATCATTCTGACATTTCTTGCTTTTATATATATATATATATATATATTATTCTTTTATCTGCCTTGTTCTGTAAATAAGAATTGTTTGATTCAATCTTAAATCATAATTAGTAGGCTTTTTTATTCATGCCAAGGTTTCTCCTTTCTGGTAGAATTGGTTTATGAATTGAGTGTTGCATTAAGGGTGACGATTCTAACATTTATTAGGTTTTAAATTTTGTCACGGGTTAGACTATTCTCTCACATGGTGCACTCTGTTACTGTTAAAAAGAAAACGTAGTATTTTTTTTTTCTGGTATGATTGTAGTATTAAATATACTTTAGACTTGCTTAATTAAATTTAATAAATTTCATATGAATATAACAGGTCATTGCCAAACTGGAAGGTCCTGCTGTCAGTCAGTACTGTGCTTTACGGTTATTACAGGTTTGGGATTTGATTGCTTCAGTTCTTTTTTTAATGTTTGATTTAGTGAACTTTAGTTACATCAATAATGTGATTATCAAACTTTGACAGGCAACACTTGATGAATCGTTGTATGAGCTTGCTGGGGAGCTGGTATTATTTTTGAAATGCTATTGAATAATTCAGTTTAGCTGGTCAAGTAATATATCTTGTACAGGTTCTGTTTTGTTAACTATTTTGTTTTGGGTTCTAAGGTGCGGTTCTTGCTAAGATCTGGTAGGGAGTATGACCAAGCATCAACTGATTCAGATAGACTGTCTCCAAGATTTTTAGGCTATTTTCTTTTTCGTTCTAGTGAGAGGAAGCAATCATTAGATAAAAGGTTCATGTAAACTTTAGTCAATTGTAATTTTTTGGTTGCTCTAGCATCAAAGTTGCCAACCATACTAACTAGTAATTATCTTTGGAGCAGCTCCTCATTCAAAGAACCAAGTGCTCATGTTACTTCTGTTAGGAATATTTTAGAAAATCATGCTAGTTACTTGATGTCTGGGAAAGAGCTCTCCAAACTTGTTGCATTTGTAAAAGGCACTCAGTTTGATTTAGTGGTAAGATCTTGCTGATTGAATTGTTCTAATCCCTGCAAAATGACTTTCTTTCTAGTTTTAAGTGCTTAAATTGTTCAATGGCACCAATTGTAGGAGTATCTACAACGTGAAAGATATGGGAGTGCTCGGTTGGAGAATTTTGCTTCTGGGCTTGAACTAATAAGCCAAAAGGTTTAGGATTTTAACATTTCCATTTGTTTGGTTTTTATATCACCTTTTCTCTTTTCAACCTCTCTTTCTACAGTTGTTAGAGGATGCATGAAATCTTTGATCCTTGGTGTACCTTTCGTTCTTGTTTTATTTACTCAAGCCTTAGTTGTATACTCTGATTATAATACAAAATGTTTGTGTGGCCTAGTATATTGGTACACGTTTTTTGGTTTAGATACGGGTTTATTAGATAGGTTTGTTATGCTATAACTTAATAAAATTGATCAATTATGCTCTAAAAGGTCTTGTGATATTGGAGGATTCTTTATCCTCCTGTTATTTTATTTTCCTTGTTTCTCTCTTTGGTAAAGTTTCTTTTTCTATGGAAAACCTTATGATTTCAAAATAACCATGTATCATGATTAAGGTTTTAAAAGGGGTAATTGATTTCTGAAGCCATTTTTTAATACGCTATAAAGTCTTTAATCATTTGGCTGGAGCTTGTCTAGATCTGTACTGATATTTTTTTAGCTTTGTTTCCTTTTGCTCCATTATTGAACATTATTTTTTGTTATCAGCTTCAAATGGAAACATTACAGAGCCGTTTGGATGCTGATTTTCTCCTGGCTCATATGTGCTCTGTGAAGTTTAAGGAATGGATAGTTGTCCTGGCTACTCTCTTAAGACGTTCTGAGGTACGTTTGACTGCTGTCTGTACAGGACAGCAAGATCTGAAATTATGCGGACGTGATTTTATCAAAAATAATGTTGAAATTATAAGGAAGAAAAAGGAGAAGAGAGAGAGATTTGGCAAGTTTAATAGAATGGGTTTTGAACTGTTGAACGTAATTGGGATTTGTACCTAAATTAATATCAACCACAAATTTTACATGGAACTTGTTTAGTGGGAGATATTGTTTCGGAATGTAAAACAAGCAGACCCTAAATCTACTTTGTTTACTGGGTGGGGCCTTTATAACTAATCTTCATGCATACCTGAATCAGCTACAGTGATTTTTTTTCCATCTTTTCCATCATAGGTACTACCCCAACCTTATTTTTTAATACATTCCGAATCCCATCTTGTCCCGAATGTCCACTCATTCAGTGCAACATTTATCATCTATGTTACGTAGAGTTTATTTCTGATTGACTTTTCATCGTTTAACATTTATTTAGTTCCATATATGACATTGTAGGCCTTTTTGTCATATAGCCCTCGAAGCACTCTGTTTCATCTACCCTGCTTGAATCCTATGGTTTACATCTCTATCGTTCTATATGATGAATCCAAAATACCTAATCTGTTATATATATATATATATATCCTTAGTAATTACTTCTGCATGGATTTGGTATTCCTTTAGTTATTTGACAGAAAGAAAAAGATAGTGGATTATTGATCCATGTGAGTAATAAGAGAGATGAGGTGAAAGGGAATTTGTATACGGAAGTTTTTGGGTAAATGCCTACACATACAAGTTGTAGATATTTTTGGATTGTCTTGCTGGGAAAATATTGCAATATGCCGATTATGTATATTTTTCTCCTTTAGAAGGGGTGGCCAATGTATCTAAGGGATCACTTTTGTTGACCAGTGTATTCTTTTGAGATTTTTTAGGTTCTTTTTGACTTATTCCGTCATGATGTTCGGTTGTGGAAAGCGTACAGCACCACTCTGGAGGTATTTCTATTTGTTGTAGGTTATTGTCTTGGCATCATGAAATGTACACTTGAATGAACTAAATATGACGTCCTATCTGTTTTCTTTGCACAACAGTCACACCCAGCATTTACAGAATATCAGGATTTGCTGACAGACCTGGAAGAAAGACTTTCATCAGTTGCAAATGTAGAAGGAAAATGAAAGTGAATATAGATTTCACATCAGGACTGTGGTACACATTTGTTTCCTGCTGAAAGAAATCTGATTGGGTGGTTTTGTCCTTGGCCACATATCAATGTCATTGATCATGTCACACGTAAGGACTATGCATCCTTTCCTTTGGATTTGATTGTGGGGACCAGAGTACGAAGTTATTCACTGGTTTACCAAGAACAAATTATTTTATGGTGTTAATCCAATGAATCCAGAATAGTACATGTAGATAGAGGTTAGAAATATCTGTAGGGAGGCTTGTGCATGTCTGAGGATTTCATTATTCTTTTCACTTTTGATCACATTTTGTAACATGTGTTTTTGTAAAAGCATAAACAGATCCAGCTGTATATATTAGTTATATGCTGTTGATCAGCCTAACATTCAAAGTAGAAATTATGCACTTGTTTTTCTCCCATAATTGAGCATATCATTGAATTGTTTGCTTCTGTTTCGTATGTGCTATTTCTTTATACACTTTAGTTTCTGTTTTATGGCTCTAGACTTAAGATTTGCTCAATAAATTTGAGTTGCTTTTATTTTATACATTTCATTATTTCATATAAACGTATCTTAACATGTGGATTGTGATGAACAGAACATGACCTTGTGAAAGTGAAATCAACAAATGCACGTGTGCTTGTTACTACAATAATTTTGCGAATTTCAATATAAAAATGTGCGTTCCAATGCATGAATTAAGGATGAAATATATTTTCCTTAGAGTTAAAATGTACTTTTGAACTGTTTATGTTCTTGCATAGGATAGTTTTCCTCGTTTATTGACTTATGCAGTGCCAAAGTAGAAAAAACAAAGTAAAAAGGTGACCTTGATTACTCCCTCTTTCTCATTTATTAATTTTTCAAATCGGTATATTCCATGCTGCGGTTAATGGTTGCAACAGTACCATCATAATCTCCCTGCACATAAACCTCTGTCAACAATCAAAGACAAAAATTAATGAAACTTTTTTTATTCTTTTTGGAAAACCTATGTTATCATTTGTTGTTAAAGAGGAATTGATCATCAGCCTATTTTGAAGATGAATTTTCTCTACATAAAACCATTTCTTTAAATGTTCCAGCAGGCTATTTTTCATAAAATCATTTTCTCTCCAGAATAATGAATTTTGAAAATATTTCCTTTTTTTTTAAAAAATTGAATTAGTTTAAATAATCATTAAAAAGGTACTATTTTAACAGGCATATAATTTTATAGTGTATAAAATTTGAATTACAACCTGTGGCATTGACATTTTAGCCTTTTAGCATGTATTGTTGGCATCTTGGCTCAATTTTAAGGGTAATTTGATTTGAAGAATATTCTTCTAGTTTGTCAACTGATTTTTGCTTTATTTTTTGTTTTTAATATTTTTACATAGAAAATCTTTAGGAGCTGATTGATTTCAGAATTCATTTATTTATTTTTCAATAATATTTTGTTTTGTTTTTTATTTTCTGTTTTAGAATTTGAAATATGTGTTTGATTTAACCATTATTAATAATAAATTTAATTTTTTCAATATGAATTCTAAAATAAGTTTGTGAATAATAAGAATATATTGTGAAAAAACCTTTCTTTAAGAAATTAATACATAATTTTACTAGAATAATAAAATTAAAAAAAAAAACTCACATTCTTAATTTTGGACTAAAAAATAAATATTTTATGATTAAAAAATTCTTGATAAAAATTTCTTATACAAGAAATAATATCATCATATAAAACATTTAATAATATTAAAAAAAAATTACTTAAAAAAACCTACAATGGAGAGATGAAAATAATTCACACTACCGCATAAGTATTTGATATTGAATACTTTTTATGCACAAGTTGTGGAATAGTCATAACAAAATTAAATTTCACAGCCAGTGCCATGACAGAATCATAATTTTTTCACCCATTTCCTCTGCAATTGACCTTTCTGAGCAAACCTCTATCTTTCCTATTTATCCATTGATTACATTTTTAACTGAAAGTTTAGTTGCTTTTTTGTATAATAAATTTCTTAGAAGAAATTATTAGGACCTAATTATTTCTGGATCAATTTACATTAGAATTAAAGCAACAAAACTGCTAAACTTAGTTAGCTGAGACCACTAGCTTCTTCTATCTAGATGCAGGGGTTGAATATCCACATTTTATAACTTCTACAGAAGTCCCAGTACAATTACCAGTTAAAGCTATAGGACTCAAAATGCAGATTTTCAGCTAAATCAGATGAGCAAATGGCTGCAACCTCCTGCCTCATCTTCTTGGGTCCAGAAACAAAAACTCCCACTCTTGATCCTTCAAGTTGCATTAGCATTCCTGGAAAATGAGAAAAAGAAAAAAACATTGAAAGCTCATTTCATGGATGAATTTCTAGGCATGGTTAAATTACGGGTGAAGTGTGTTTTAGGTCATTCGTTCAAATTTGGTTTTAGTTCTTGCATATTTTAAAAATGATAAGTCTTATTTATGAAATGTGGTGAATTTTTGTTCTCAATCAAGTAAAAAAGAAGTATAGGATAATGGGTGAAATCCACTTATTTTAGAAATAGGAAGATCAAATCCACCGTTTTTAAAACGTGGGAATGATAACTATATCTGACTAAATTTTAAGAGTTCTAAAACACATTTTACCCTCGAACTAATAGGTATGACTTACTTTTCAGATCAGGTCTTACACCAAAATGCACTTTTGTAGCTTGAACAAGTGATTGGTGTGGTAGGCTTTCCTGTTCTTTATTTCCTTCATCAATCTTCAACTTTGGGGGTTCTGCTGATGATGACCCTTCTAAGTTCTGAATTTGCTTTGCTTCTTTATCGTTGTGTTTTTTGTTCCAAAGAACAGCTGCACTAGCAGCCATTGCTATGGACGTACATATTGCTAACATGGTGAGGAATGACCCCAAAGGTTGTGGAAATATTTTATTAGAATTATGGTCCACAGGGAAAATGATGTATCGTGTAATGATCGCCAGTAGGATAAGGAAAATGACGAACGAGGATGAGATTATGGCACAAAGCCAAAGCCAACTGTTAGGACCTAAAATAGCAGATATGGGTGCATCTGTTGCCTTGGGCTTGAACCATAAATGTTGATGAATTTGACTTTCCAATATATGTTCCTCCTTTCTCGTGATGTATGCCTCAATTTGTAGTTGCATGTTGGAAATATCAAAGGGGTTACCAGAATTTGGAAGGATCAGGTCCAGCATTGAGAGATAGGAAGAATTCCTGAATGCACAAATTAGGATAACTTTTGGGGTTCTATATCTGAATGTTGTGCTCAAATACAATAGCTCCCGGATGATGGAGATATAGGGGGTGATTCCACTCCCTCCACTAACCATCACAATAGTGTCATACCTAGTAATTGATTAAAAAACTTGAGAGTTATTATGAGGAAATCAAAACATTCTCTGATATGAAGCTACAAGTGAGAGGTCCAAATTGCATGTAAATTTGTTTTTGGTTCATTAGATGCAGACCTTAGATAATTGGTTGATGCAGGTCCATATGGACCTTCAACAGAGACATTGAGATGATCAATTGCAGAAGGGGTTGAAAGCATCTGGTAGAGCTTCTGGGACCAAGTTCCTTCACTTTTAATGACAACACTAAGCACTTCTGGCTCCAAATTACTATTAGAAGTAATGGTAAATGGATGCCACTGTAGCTTGGAGATACTTGGTACATTTATGAACATAATACTTGTGGGACTATAAGTCAAACCTGTCAAAATCCAAAACACATGTCACATCATAATAAACCAATATACTAAAACTATCTTTATTATTAATGATTTTTAATTTTTTATTATTTATTAATAAAAAAACATATGTTACAAATAAATAAAAAATGTAATACTTGGTAAAAATTATAAAACACTTTTAAATTTCTTATATAAAAAACTGAGTGAGTAGTCTATAATATGTAAATGACAGTGCATAAGATTGCTGTGTTAATTATTACCATGGCTCTTGGAGAAGTTGAGTTGTACAGTTTGACATGGCAAAACACGAGCAGAAGCCAAACGAACTTGGTTTCTTGATTGCAGAAATCTTAGGTAGCGATCAACCAAGAAGAGGTAGAAAGCAGGGAGCATAGTCCATGCAAAGGTGAAGCCAACGTGAAAGATGAAGAAGATGATAAAGATGATGTAGAGGTGGTGAGTGTAGAAGAACACCTCAAAAACTTTACGCCTCATACGAGGGATGCTTCCAATCCACATAATCAACCCAGCAACCAAAGCTACCTCTCCCCCTACATTTGATATCCCTACTCTTTTCCATTTCACCATCTGCTTTCATTCCACAACATCAAAAATACTACAAAACATTACCCCAGATATTACAATACTACAGACAACAAAGTAAAATACCTGTCATAGGGCATTCAACTACGATTTCATGTCTATGTATTGCTACTGTAATTGTTTTACACTATCAATTATAATCATGTGATGCTTTTTAAGATAATTATTACAAATACTTAATTAATTTATCACATATATTATATATATATATATATATATATATATATATGTGTGTGTGTGTGTATCTGAGAAAAACTTACTTATGTATGGTGGTGAAAACTATGAAGCCATTAATATGACAAGAAAACTTGACAGAACGGTAAAGTGACATGACCAATTGATCATGAATTCGAAAAGAAAAATAATCTCTTCACATATATAAAAACAAGAATGCAAAAAATAATCTTTTTAATGCCTTCACGTAACAACACCTTTTAGTTTTATGCAAGTAGAAATCAGGGTTGAGACACAAGGAATGAAAAACCAGAAGACAAAGTTCACGTCCCAATGTTATGGTTATGCAGAAAATAATAGAGTATGTTACAAACTCATGTGGGCCATAGAAAGTTGACAAGGTTAGAAGGTCAACCTCTTGAGTGTGGTGAACTATGCAAACTGAAATATAAAGCAAGGAGATTACACTTGAAATAGTGGCCATTGCATTGCAGTGGCTTTATATGAGGAGAAACAAGTTACGGCTGTTTTGTTCATTTCATTGGGAATCAAAATGAATGGTGAGAGTATTCAGGATTCGTTGTTGCTGAGTCAAAGTAGGGAGTAATCAAAGATAATTTGGGATCACTTTGAAAACTTTGCTGTTAATAACTAATAGTTGAAGACACTTCACAGGCTCGTGCCTGAAACAAGTTCATGATGGTGTGCGCGTGTTTCAAGTGTGTAGGCGTGTGTCGAATTTTGGTGTGCACATTGAAAAGAAATAACAGAAGCAAATTCTGATGAATCATTTTCCAAATCAGAGTAATAATAATATTGAGAAGAAATTAGTAATAAAATGAATTTTCTTAGAAAGTTAAGAGTGTGGTTTCTATGGAATTAAAATATTAAGAATTATATTTTAAACAGATTTTATTTTGGTGCACTTTTAAACAGTTCATCAAGAGTAGTGAATAATATTTTGCAGAAAATATCATAGTTTCTGAACAGATAATAAATGGAAGTGCAGAAAATTGATGTGATTGTCTAAGAAGAGTCAGCATTTCTAAACGGTGGAATGAAGGTGGCAGCATTGTGTTGTTCGTGGTCAATCTACAATCCTTTTAAGCTTTCAACTTCACACAGATAAACACATAAACAAAGAGGAGCATTTATTTTCTGTGATTCATTGGATGAGGAGATGTATCTGGAAAATTTAAAAATCGAAAAAGAAACAGGTGTGAGATAAGTTCAGTTGAAATTTGTGATAAAAATAGTATAATATATTTTATTATATTGTTTTTTATCATAATTTAGGTTAAAAATAATTTTATAACCTAAATTATAATAAAAATAATATAATATATTTTATTCTTATTTCTATTCCTTTCTTACTTCTTTTTCTTTCTTCTAGTTGAATGGTGTATAATACTTCAAATGTTAAGCCCCAAAGAAATATATGCTTATTGGTATTAACATCAAATAGTTTTAATTTTTCTGGACAATAATATTTCAAAAATTCAAAATAAATGCTTTCTCTTAATTAATTTCAAATTTATTAAAAATAGTAGTTGAATTTATCTAATATTCTTGATTTCATAAATATGTTGATTTCATAAATATAGATATATTTTTAAATTACTCTAATATCCTTTTCATTAATAGAATTTCAAGATTCAAGATTATATATAATATTGATGAATCATTATCCTTTACCTATAAAGATTGTTTTTTTTTTTCTTCTCTTTAATGGATAAGTTGTTTTCCTTCAATTAATAATATTATGTATTCGGTTATCAATGGCAATGATGAATGAAAAATCATAAATAATTTTTCCAGTATTATATATAAATGTTTTATATTTGTTTTAAGTACAATTATGGAAATTTTGACATACCATCTCAACCAAAAAAAGTACTATGAAAATTTATGGAACTTGATCAGTCCTAATGAGTCATTGTAAACTTAATGAAAATGCTACAATTTATCTGTTAATTGTGGTATTTTATACATTGGTATATAAGTTTTAAAGAATAAATCATTTATAAAATATAAATAACAGTTAAGAAAATAGAAGCACCCATGTAGGGTTTAACATCAAGAGTTTTTTCACTGTCAATATAATACAAAATATTCACTTTATTCATTACTGATTCCACACAATATAATTTAGTGTAACCTTGTTGGTGAAGATGTGAAACAAGATATATAGAAGTCACTATTTTTTCACCTCGTATTTAATCTATTAACATCATATTCCCTTACTCCAATGAAAGCAATGTTCATCCCCAAATCGTTCTCTGTAAAACTTACTAGATTTTAATCCACGCCATTTTTCTCCAATTTCTCACATTTCAAAGTTTCATATGAATTCCCCAAATTCAAAGCTTTACTTTAAATTTTGTGGTTCTATTCGCAGAGTATGAGGACAAAACATGAACTTATTGAGTAATTTTAGATACAATAATTTCAAGAGATTAATGATTTAGAAGGCTACCTCAAGTTTTAGAAAATTGTATTTTAAAAGACTGCTTATTGAGAAAAATTAGGTATCACAAGATGTGAAGTCTGGTCGCCAGAAAGAAACTTTCCAAGGAACAAAAAACAGTCCACCACATATCATCAATCAGAAGTTTACTCATATCCTCTCGAAGACTCAAAATCCAGAAGTTCACGGAAAAAATCACATTTGTGTCTTCAGAAGATTATTATTGTAGCTCTTAAAAAATATTAAAAGTTCAAAACTCCTCCAGAAAAGAGCTCGGGGGTCAGGACTCCATTCAAAAACTCTTCTAAAGTATCAAAAACAATCACCTTGGATGGAAAATGGTGTAAAAGGCAAAGGAGCACAATATTAAATAGAGAGAACTTATTGGAAAGAACAAGTGCTGCAGAAAAACCAGTAAGAACTTATGACGTGGTGGTCCTGAAGGAAGAAAAACTCGCCCAAGGTGTATGTCAGAATTTCTCTGGAAAAGCTAGCAAATGCTAATGAATATTTTCCAGCGAGACTTAGGGCGATGGTTCTTATATTATAAAATCTCAAATGCCATTACCATCCATGAAATGGAAAAACATAAAAAATTTAAAATATTCAAGACAAGGGCTTCTGAATCGTTAGAGATAACCAATTAACCAATGAGCAAAAAGACCAAGTTTCTAAACAAATACTCCAAATTGGAGAAAATGAACAAAACAAACTTCCTTGGTTCTTCAGCTTCAACATGCTCATGGAATTAGAAATTTGATTCTTGATTAATTTCAACTGAAATAGATACTCTGGGGGTATCAGTATACTCAATACGAAAGCTACATACATATTTGGATAAGTTCAAAATTAAAATGATTAAAGTTACAACATTACAGAATAGAGCAAAAAGAACAATGAGAAGAAAAAAAGTCTGGTGGCAAAAGGAATGCCTTCATATTATGATATAAACAAGTAAGGCAACATAGATATAATACAACAATCTCTAAAAAGTCGGTATTAGTCGGACTTTCAATAATGCAATCGCTCTTCTAGCTTGATCCAGAGCATGTTCCTTCATGTAATCATGTTCCTCTTTTCTCATGAAAGTCACCTAAGATGGCTAGATTTGCTGATATACTTTACACACCACTTATTCACTTGCTGACTAAATATTGCAAATCTTTTTCTTCTTATCTTTTGATATAACTATATGTCACCAATCTTAATTCTTAACGCTATCATCCGATGAATTCACAGGCAACCTTGACCATGACACAGATTCCCTTGATCCAACCAACCTCCTACGAATCACTATGGACAAGCTCAACACAATGCAAACAGCAGCGACCAGAGTAAACAACATACCTGTATTATGCCCCGCCGACCAGCTCTTCATAACAAAATCAGCACAAACCTCTCCATCAAGACTACTGAGAGAATTGTTCAACTTCATGACCTCAACTGCATTCAAGATACCATCAATGACATGCGGCATGCTTCTCTCCGAGGGACCTACACCAACACTCAAAGCCCCTACATTGCCAACATATCCTCCATCAACCACAAAGTCGGTGTAGAACGGCGAAGCCAGCGACATCGTCATATATGAGAGATCCAAATCTTCATAAGCCAAATACCCATTCACATACACATTGAAATAAAGCAAACCAAGCGAAATGCTAGCAATATCACAGAAATGCAACCGAACCAAGTACTTATACCCTCCAACAACAGGAAACACCCAAGTCATATTAACACTAGGAACAGAATCATTCTTACTCCTGATCAACCTAGCACTGTTATACACGTTATCAGGCCCAACCTCACGACTAGCCCCACCAACACGGTACTTGATCCTACCACCAAAGTAAAGCTTCTCAGACCCAACACTTGTTTTGAAAAATCCATCATCAGGAATCCAAGTTCTCCACAAGGAATCATTAAAAGGGGTAACTTTAACACCCCCAACAGTCACCCTATACACAACCTCAAGAACCTGTTTGTTTAAATCCTCAAATTTCTCTACTTTTGATGGACTCAAATACTGTGCTGTCTCAGGGACAAGGTCTTTCGGGGCAGAAATCACCTCAATGGCGTTGACAAAAGCCAATTTCGAATCTTTATTGGGCACAAACACGACCACAAGGCTATCCGCATCGACCCAGATTAGATACTCCACGATCCTAGGGTTTCTGGAATCACTAACCAAACGGGTGAAGTTGCTCAAGACGACATGGCCGTTGAGCAAGACGTGAAATTGGGCGCGACCCAGATCGAGATTGGAGGATTCAAAGGGGTGGAAGTGGAGGCGCACGATGTGGGTGCCTTTGTCGGTGACGGGAAATGAGTACTTGGCGGGGTTTGTGAAAACCCTTGCGGTGTGGTAGATAGGGGGTAAATTGGGGATAGGGTTGTTGTTTCGGAGTGAAACGGCGTGGGGGGAGGGGGAGAAGGGGGAGCGATGGCCGGCGAGGTCGCCGGCGAAGGGGCGGTAGTCGACGAGGGTGGAGGGGGCGGCGGAACCGCAGTTGATGAGGTAGTTGTCGGGGGGAGAGAAGAGGTGGGAGAGGGTGGAGAAAGGGAGAAGAAGGAGAAAGAGAAGAGAGAAGAGGGTGGAAGGCATGGTTGTGATGAGGGAGAGGGAATGAGATGGTGAAATTTGGGAGAGGAAGAGGAGGAAGACGAAGAAGACTGAGTGGGATTGGGGAGAGAAGAGTCCGTTTGACGGACCCACACGCTCTCACAACCTGGGAACTCACTGTCTTGACTCATTCTTTCATCATATTTTTTTCTTTTTGAAGGTTGGGTTTTGTTTTTCTTGATTGGATTTTAATTAGGATTTTTTTTTTTAAATATAACTAAATTTTGTTTATGAAACCTTTATTTATAGCTTAAAACTAAAACAAAACTACTAATGCATTAGTATGATACCTTTAGGTGCTCACTAGTTTGATTTGAACTGAATAAAATCCTAAAAAAGAATAGTTTGAAAAATAATTATTAACTTAGAATTATTTTTTATATGATAAGATAAATTTCTCATCTATCTTACTAGGGGGAACACGTAGTATGTATATTTCTTTCATCGTTCCATGCAGTAAAGTTCATAGTGATTGATAGCAATTGTGAGTTGTCATACTCCTGTGAAGAAGGTTCATATGTATCTTGCTATTAATACAAAAGCATTTTAAAAAGTAATTAATAGTTAGAAAAGCTTTTTCATTAGGTGAAGTCAATATTAATTGAACACTCATTACAGGCTGTTAAAGCTATTTTACAAACTAATGACTCTTTGCATTTTGGTCTATTAAAAGTTACAAATACTTTTTATGTATATTTTGCACCTCTCCAAAACTACAAGCAAAAACTATCCTGAGGAAATTTACGTGACTAATATGTAAGAGAGAACCTCATTACCATCAGTATTCTTTCACCACATCTTAAAAATAACATCTTAAAAATCTACTGTATGTTGTAGTATTTTTACATCACCATAAGAACCCCACCCAAAGAAACACTAATTTACACTTGCAGTACTAGTCTTTAGCACACTCTACACTTTCCACTGTGAAGTTCTCAAAATTATTTGAAAACCAGAAATAAGAAAAAAGAAAACATGATTAAGAATAGAGCTGAATCCTCATGCCTCTTTACTATTAATCAGCAAATTCATCTTCTCTGCATTCTCCCACCTCAATCACCATAGTTCCTTCCTCCTTTGTTGGTTGAAACCTGCAACAGTTTCTCCTTGGAGACTGCTCAAACAATAACACAAAACAAACACATTTAAATCAGCAAATTCTCAGTTCCACTCATCAATATCAAATGAAAATAACTGAGCAAATTTGGATTACGGTTCCCTGCTGCATACAAGGAGGACTAGCAACATACTCTACTCTCTAGAACACACACTTTATTATTAATTGAAATTTAATAAAAACTAGGAATTAGAAGAGAAAGTGGTTAAATGAAATGCAAAATTCACTAAAATATAGAATTTTCTATAAATTTCTACTGAAAAATATGTATTTAGAAGAGTTTGTAAGAGGCAGTATTCCTGTCATTTTTCTACTTCATTATTACCCAATTGAAATGACGATGATATGGACGAAAGATTGGACCTTAAGAAAAGAAAGAACCTACCTTGTCCCACAAATGAGAATCAAGTTTCTTATGAACCCTTATCATTCGGATCTGGGTCGGATCCGGCATTCTCCACTTGCAATCCGGGTTGGGCTGGACCCGAACATACTCACTCACAGTCTCGTCAGCAACCCCATCATAGATGGCATTATCCAAGTAGAAAACAAAAGGTTTCTGGCAAGGATTCCGGCTGAAAGGGCGCGTGTTGAACGGAAATCCGGTAAAATCCGCCCGCCGGATCCAATTCAGAAAGGTTCTGGCCGGCATCTCCATTTCCCGGGGCAAGAAAATGCCCCGGAATATTTGAACCGCGTAGCCCCATGAAACCGATATGGTCCAGTACCGGGCTTTATCGTAGCATATGGATTGCTGCATGAGCCCGTACGAGTCCAGTCTCATGGGCCCAATGAGCTTCTTTAGGGCCTCCACACGGTTCGCGTTTGGGAATATGGGCTCTACTACGTCCAAGTGATGCATGGAAACTAAAGGTGTGATTGGATGTGCTGCTAAGAGCCCAAACACGTTGCCGTATATATCAAACTGAAAACAAAGCTTTTCTAGTGTTTCATAATTTCAGGAATTAACATAACAATGCATTATATTTTGAGATATCAAAATGATATTTTACTCTTTATTTTATTCCTAAGTTGTGTATGTAGGAAGATGCTAATAATAATACACTGTAACACGAACATTTCAAATATTAGGACAAAATCAGTGGTAAAAAGTAGAATTTACATTATCTAGGAATGTGAAACTATTCTCAGAGTTTTGAGTGTGAGAGAACTTAAACAAGTATGAAGAAGTTGCCAAAATTATGTTACAATGTTGCATGCATGCCATCTGCAACAAACAACAGTAGTGACCAACAATCGATCATAGAGGTTTTGTATCATGTGATTATGTGGCATCATGTTTCTTCATGGAAAAAAGAAAATAACGTTGCATGAGTTATGTTAGGACACCTCTGCAGAACAAGAGTAATAAATCAGCCACGTGCACCACACGTGGAGGCAATGCATGCATCAGATGTTCATAAAGCTTGTGTTGAATAAATACTGCAAAATTAATTTTCAAAAATAAATGAGAAAAAACAAAAGGTGGAGAAAGCAACAACTTTTCATGATTGCTTTTTTGGATGAAAATGACACTATCAGTAGTGGTTTTGGTTTTGCTTGATAGAGAAAGTCAAGAGGAATTGGGTAACTGGATCATTTCCAGGGTATCTTAATGCAGAAAATGAAATTTTTCTCTTCAAATATGAAAGCGAAATATTGTATTTAGTGTATGCCACCTACTGGTATTGTCTTTTTCTGTTTTCTGGCATTATGCCTCTTAGAAAAATATTATCATTGTTATTATTACTATTAATTATACAAATATCCATGTTCAAAGTTTGCATATTTCATAGACATTATCTTTGATAAATTTAAGAATAATTCAGAGTTAGCAGTGACAATCCACACAAGAAACACTTTTCTAATGTAGGTAAGCTTCTATTCTATTTTATGACCCTCTTTTGAGCCTTGATTGCAGACTAGTTAGTTAACTACATCAATGTGATATATTTATAGCTTCAAAAAAATTTCCAGAAACAAAAAACCAAAGAGATTTGGAGAAAATTATGGATCAAGTGGATAACTTAGTTTTTCTCCAAATAAAACATTAGGTCTCAAATCATTAAAACTTATGATAGTTTTATATATATTTGTAGTATTATTCTCAAAATATCGACATATATCATTGAATTATAACTCCAGGTATGATACTGTCCATTAAATTAATGACGATAATGAACCATATATGAATCATCCATCACCATCCTTCTCATCTGTCCTTTATGTCTGGGGTACTCAACTCCATCTGAATCATATACTATTGACCAAATTCAAGCAGCAAAAGACCTACTTAATTAATGCTAAAACAATACCACTTAATGCATGTTTTATTTTATAACTACAAAATGGATGATTGGATTTGAATATATATAAAAAAACTTAAAAAAGAAAAACAGTTTTCTAAGATAAACTGAGCAATTTCTTAAGAAGCCAACAGAACCAGTGAGTGACACATTCACAAATCACAAAGCATGCAAGGGAAGAAAATTTGAGGGAGTACTAACCTGGTGAAAGCCAGTTTCTTTGGTGAGAGGGACACCAAGCTCTGCCATACAAGCCTGGATCCTATCATCTGAGCCAAATAATGCAGGGTACCTCTGGAGGCATTTGTCCTGCATTCTCTCCAATGCGATAGCCAAAGGGTAGCTTATGGCAAACCCTCCACCCCCATAAGCCATGTTATAGGAAAAGTAAATATTCTGCAAGTGGCTCTCTGAATTGGCCCCTATGTAATAGAACTGGTTGTGATCATACTTCTGTAACACCTTCACCAAATTCTCAGTCACAAAGAAAGTGTCATCATCTCCCATCACAAACCACCTCACATTCTCCATCCCAAGCCTCACTGTCTCAGACACAATCCGAGATATGCGAACCCCCAGCCTCTCGCCACTTGGATTTTTCACGTTGAACATTGAGACATCACTTGATATTCTCAATTTTGGTAATAGGGTCTCATCACCAGGTTCAGTTTTCACTTCTTGGTCTAGCCATACATTTCCCCTTGTTTCGTTTGGCCTCCACCATAGCTTGATGTACTCTTTTCTTTGGTTCCATAGCTTGGATGAGGCCCCTATGCCAAACACTATGTGGGAAATGTTGGTTTTCTCAAAGGGTTTTGGGGTGTGTTGAGGTGGGGAAAGAGCGGTGTTGGTGTTGGAAATGTGTATGGTGGGAAGAGGGTAAGGCTTTTTTAGAGTGCAATCATATGAATGAGTGATGAATCCAAGGGAGTAGAAGAGGTAGGAGATGGAGACCAAGAGGAAGAAGGAGGTCATTAGTTTTGCTATGGTCCATGAAGAGTGGAAGTAGTGTTCTTGATCCTTGAGGTTGTTGTTCATGGTGGACATGAATCAATGGTTTCAAGGATTTTCACACCAAAAGAATTAAAGAAGGAAATGTGCAAAGAACAAGAACCCCACAAATAAGTAGCGGCAGAGAGAGTAAAAACTGAGAGTTAACAGAACACAACAAAAGGTACCTCTGCTGGGCCTATTTGTTCAGACTCAGTATTTAGATCTATCTCTGTGCATAATTCCTGACTAGTTCATAGAAATCTTATCAAGTCTTAGTAAATGTTTAAGGTTTAACTATTTTTAGGTGGTTATGATAATGATAATGGTTGAAGTTGGTAAAAACTTTGAAAAATAAGATCTTGATTTCAGTAAAAAAAATTGAGAAGGGATTGTAATTAATACTGTTAAATGAGTAATATAGTTGAAATTAATACAAAAGGAATTAACATAATTAGAATAATTAATTATTAAATACTTAAATAGTTTAAAAAAATATTTTTAACAAATTGTGTACTTTTCTCATTAATGGGAGCCTCTCCTTCTGATTAATCTGTGTTTGTCGATAATTCGTTGAAATTATTTTCTATGAGCAATATTATAGCTACATTGATCACGTTTGGCCATTGATAATCCTTTTATTTCCTTATAAAAATAATTTAAATTGTAAAAAAATTAAAGAGAGAGAGGGAAAAGGTGTCTGGAGTTTGGAGTTCTTATGATATTGATTTTCAAGGAAAATAAATTAGTGGTATTATAGTTTTACAAATTTGGTCAACCTATAAAGGAGATTACTTTTTCTAATTAAGAAATTGGGAAAAAAGTTTACACACGTTAGTGGGAAGGTAATCACTTACTAACTTAAGTCTCGAACAATATTAAATGTTTCTTTCTTTCTCATATGTTGATTTAATTTGTTTTACTTTTTATTTTTTTTAATTTGAATTCAATATAGTAAAACTAGACAAATTTAACTTGTTGACGTAATATACTTAAGCAAGGCAATATTATATATAACTCAATTATAAAATTTAAGATAAAATTAAACTACATTATATTTTAAAATAAATAATATTGATATAACTATAAATTCGTAATAAATAAGAATAAAAGTAGTCTATATAAATAAGAATAAAAATACAAAAAGTTGAATATAATTTTTCTGATAAAATTTTCCGTAGGTGAGAGATGAATCCCGAAATATACGAGCAAGCGCGAAAAACAGGACAATGTCGGAATAGAACAGATAATCATATGATCAACCAACCATAAACAGAAACAGTTAGACACAAAAAAATAACATGGTTTTCTTTTCTTAATTCACTTTTGTTGTTTGGTAACAAAAACCTGGCTATTACGTAGCGACGTGCTTGCATGGCGTAGCATACGTGAGGCAGAGAGAGGGTGGAAGGAGAAAATGGCGACGGAGGGAGAAAGAGAGGCCGGTAACGAGTCCGATGAGTCGACTAGGTCGGAGAAGGAGTATGACGCGGTGGAGGAGGTGCAGCGAGTCATTGAATCGATGGTTCAGTTCGGAGAGTACCGTAGGACGCAGCGGAGGGAGTGCCAGAACCTCGTGCGACGTTTCAAGCTCATGTTGCCGATATTGGAAGAGCTTCGCGACCTCCCACAACCTTTTCCTGAAAACGGAATCGCTTGGTTAACCAAATTAAAGGACGCGCTTTTGTTCGCCAAGAATTTGTTGCAATTATGCAGCCAAGGAAGCAAGATTCATCTCGTAATTAATTAATCACTTCTCTGACGTGTTTTCCACCTATAATTATATCCTTGATTTGTTATGTTATGTTATGGGGACTAGTTTCTTCTGTTAGAACCAAAACTTGTTGGTTCTGTTTATACTTATCTAAAATTACACAAACTCTTCTGAGAGATATACTTAATGTTGTTTTCAAATGTTATGGTGTGGTTTCGGTTTCTGATCCATAACAAGGTTATTGTTTGACATGATATAAGGTTTTCTGAAACGTTGCATAACAGTTATTTCAGCTGTAACATCAAGATTTTTGTTGCAGCTATAACATCTTGATGCAACAACAATTGTGACTATGTAGACTTATTTGTCTGTAGTTTCCTAGAATACCAAGGAATGCACAAAACTGCAACTATTTAAAACCTTAGTATGAAATGAAACTAATGTTGAATATTTGTGAGTTTGTCCATTGCATTGTTATGCAAGGCTAAGGGTAAATGTATTGTTGGGTGTTGAAGATGTAAAACTAATGTTGAACATTTATTAAATATGGTGTTTTGTTTTCGATTATTTATTTTGGTTCAGTCTTTGGAGACCGAGGCAGTGATGATCACGTTTCAGAAAGTGTATGAGAAATTAAGCCAAGCGTTTGATGATGTCCCTTGTGATGAAATGGGTATCTCGGATGAAGTCAAAGAGCAGGTAGGTCCTTTTTTCGTTTTTCTTATCTTCGTGTTGAAAATTCTTTTTTCATTTTTTGAAGAATGATTTTGAAAGTTTGTGAATGTTTATGATAAGTATGTGATTGTGAGTTTTGTCCTAAATATAATCATTCCCATATGGAACCTCCATTTTTTTTGGTTGACTTTAGTATCATAGTTTGAAAATGTGAAAGGAAATTCCCTTGTTGGTAATGGTGATGATTATTTGTTCTTCTTTGTGGGTGTATGAATTCTAGTGGCATTCATAAAATCATGAACCATACATCTTGAGGCAATATTCTTATACTTTGTGCTTCAGCTTGAACTAATGCACGTGCAACTCAGACGAGCCAGGAGAAGAAACGATACACAGGACATAGAACTTGCAATGGATATGATGGTAGTGTTCTCTAATGAGGATGATAGAAATTCTGACAGTGCTATAATCGAGAGGCTGGCAAAAAAGTTGGATCTTCATAGTGTTGAGGAACTTAACATGGAAACACTGGCCATTAGGAAACTTGCAGCAGAAAGAAACGGGCAACAGATGGAGAGTACTAAGCGAATAATTGAACTCCTTAACAAATTCAAACACATTGCAGGCATGGAAGAAACCAGTGTCCTTGATGATCCTGTCGCACCCAAGATGCTAGAGAGGTGCATCTCTTTGGTCATCCCTCACGAGTTTCTCTGCCCAATAACACTAGAAATCATGACAGATCCTGTTATTATAGCAAGTGGACAGGTACTCACATAGTTTTTTGGAACACTTTAATTATAGAAAGTTAAATAAAAGAAAATTAGAACATGGAAATTAAGAATTATTTTTCTAAAAAGTATTAAACAATATTCTTTCTTTAAAATAAACATTACCAAATAGGCACTAAGTTAGAAAAAAAGGCATTATGATTGTTTTAACTAGTGTCTGTAGATTGAGTTCAATGAAGAAATATTATGTATTTCTTCTACATGACACTGACAAAAAAATTTCTTGTGATTCCAAAGACATATGAAAGGGAAAGCATACAGAAATGGTTCCAAACCAACCATAACACATGCCCAAAGACTAGGCAACCTTTGGAACACATGTCCTTGGCACCAAACTGTGCATTGAAAAGCTTGATCGAAGAATGGTGTGAGCACAACAACTACAAGCTTCCTAAAAAGTACGATTCATCTCAAGACAGTAGTTCCGCAGACGGCAAAGAGAAAATTCCATCTTTGGTTGAGAGCCTATCTTCTATTCATTTAGAAGAACAGAGAAAGGCAGTGGAGAAGATACGTATGCTATCTAAGGAAAATGCTGAGAACAGGGTTCTGGTTGCTGAAAATGGAGGAATACCACCACTGGTGCAACTTCTGTCCTATCCAGATTCAAAAATACAAGAGCATGCTGTGACAGCACTTTTAAACTTATCAATTGATGAGGGTAACAAGAGACTTATATCGAAAGAAGGTGCCATTCCAGCTATAATAGAAGTTTTGGAGAATGGTAGTTGTGTGGCTAAGGAAAACTCAGCAGCAACTTTATTTAGCTTGTCAATGATTGATGAGATTAAAGAGATTGTTGGTCAATCAGATGGGCTTCCCCCATTGGTGAAATTATTGAAGAATGGAACAGTTAGAGGGAAAAAAGATGCTATCACAGCTCTTTTTAACTTATCTATCAACCATGCAAACAAAGGTAGGGCAATCAAGGCTGGGATTGTGACACCCTTGCTTCAATTGCTGAAGGACACAAACTTAGGCATGATCGATGAGGCTCTCTCCATTCTCTTACTCCTTGTAACAAGTTCAGAAGGAAGACAAGAGATTGGACAACTTACTTTCATTGAAACCCTTGTTGAGTTCATGCGAGAAGGGTCTCCCAAGAACAAGGAATGTGCAGCATCAGTTCTTCTTGAGTTGTGCTTACATAACTCATCCTTTACGTTGGCAGCACTTCAGTTTGGAGTGTATGAGCATTTAATGGAAATCAAACAAAATGGAACAAATAGAGCACAAAGGAAAGCAATGGCAATCTTAGATCTCATAAGCAAGAGCGATCAAATTTAATATTGTTTTCTCCAATGTAGGTATATACTTGTATTATTTCATGATTGTAAATTAAACTATTTCTCTTTCATGTATCCTGATGTACAAAGTACAGTTTAAAGGTGTAATTATGATAGTTACAATGAATATATACTTCTTTTCAAACTTGAAACATTGATTTTTAAGTTTCATTTTGAAATATTTAAGTAAATTTCAAGCCATAAGACCTATGAATGATAAATCATTCAAAGTGATGTAAATACCAACTTTGGAACATTTATACAGAGGAGGGTGTTCGTAACAGAATCAATCCAAAAAATAGCAAGTTTTTGAATTATTTTGAATTTTTTTTTAGAACTGTGTGGTTCGATTTAGTTTGCAGTTTGGTATTTCAAAACTGAACCGAATCGAACCAAACCGTAATTATTAAATAATATTATATTTATTTTTAATTTTATTTTGCAAAGAAAACCTACTGTTATCTGTTATAATTTTATAATTTTTATTTTGTTAGACGTATCTTAGGGTTCTTTACTTAAAATTTTTTTACTCTGATTTCATTATCTCATGATTAACTCTTATTCAAATTCATCTTCACCACACCATTTCACCTTCTATCTAATCATTCTTTTTATCTCAAGCGGTAAGTTTTTTTTTATTTCATTCACTCATTAATATGTTTTCCTGTAATATTATATTTTTATTAATTTATTATTTAAAAAGATAAAAATACTCAATTATTAATAAAAAAAATAAAATTAAAAATTAAAAAAAAACCGCAAAAACTAATCCAAATCAAATCGTTAAAATTAGTTTGAATTGGTTCAGATTTTTTTTTATTTCAAACCGAATCAAACCGAATCGCAAATAATTTTTATATTTAATTCGAATATATTTTAATAAAAAATCAAACCAAACCAAACCGCAAACAACCGATTATATATGTTATTTTTTTATATATTTTTCCCTGTCCTTTGGATCAAGTCTCAATTACACCAGCCCAAAGCTAGTCAATACCAATTTGATATATGGGCTAAAACTTTCTTTTTGGTGCCCAACTCATGCTAATAAGAGGGTATCTATTACTTTTTTCTACCTACACCTCATGCTAATAAGAGGGTATATTCTAACTTTGATTTTAAATTTATAGCATGGTTTCCCTCATCAATCTTTATAACTCAATCAAGGGTTGTTTGTGTAAAACAACAAGTCACAGGCACATCTTTGAAATGACAAAACAAAACAGTCTCTATCACTGTCTTTCGAACCTTTAACAATGTGAAAACGATCTTATTCAAATCAATTTAATCTATTTAAAATCACAAGTTGTATCTTTAAATTATTGTAAAAGTGGTATTTTAATTTATTTAAATATTAAAGCTAATGTCTGAAACTCATTAAAATTATAATTTATCTAAATGTATAACATTAATTAAACTCTTTATAGTAAGTGATCAATATATAATTAAAATTACAACTAAACTATTTACCAACATATCCTGTCGCAATTTGATAAGAAATGTGAAGCGAAAGCAATAAATTCACCATTTTTAAATAAATGAATTTATTTGTTTTACTATTTTAGACAATTTAATTTAAAATTTGAAATTTAAAACCATTAATATCCTCGTTAGGATGAACGCACTAAGTTTTGATTCCATTAATATACGCTGCACTATCTTCAGATTACTTCTAAAGCAAGCCTGTTTCTGACATAAGAATATATATTGAAATATACACTTTTTAGAAAAAGCACCCTGGATAAAACAAGTGACCAAAGATTATTTTATTAGAAAGATATATAATTTATCTTATTTTTATAAAATTAATTTATAAAAAAAAATTATATTTATTTTATATATATTAATTTGATAATTTTTAGGTAATATAATATTTTTATATATTTTTCATTAAGATTTCTTTAATTCAGAGTGTGAAAGTAAATATTTATAAGATTAGATATTTATGAGATAAAATATTTTATAAATAGTCCAATTAAATTTGATAAGGGTGATTTTTAAGTTTAACAGTCTTTTTATAATAAACTTTAATATTATAATAGAAATATAAATCTTATCTTATAAACTGATTTATAAAAATAAATTAAATTTAAAATCTATTTGTGATATATTTAATATTTATAAAAAATATATTAAAATATGTATTAAAAAAATGTATTCGAAATTATGAATGAAACTAGTCTCTAATTTTTATTAAATAAAAAAAAGTGTGAAAACAAATAATATATATATATATATATATATATATATATATATATATTTCCACTTCTGCCTATAATACAACTGTGTATAATACCTAAAGCGCATGTGGGAATCTTAAAGGTGTTGTAGTGTTTGGATTATGGAAAGTTAGGTTAGTTCCACTAGCGACCAAGATTCTTGTTTTTAATGAAGGCTGTGTTCTCTTCTTCCTCAGCCACCCAATCCAAGAGGCCAGGGTTGTTCCTTGAAAAACACAAATTAATGTAACCTTTTTCAAAGACTTAATCTTTCTTTTAATCTCACTATTAATTAGTAAAAATCTTTGATTTACATATTTATATCACTTCTTTAAGAATTTTTTATCTCCTAGGAATCTACTAACTTTTAATTCGTTATTTTTTGTGACAGGAATCACTGTTCCATATTAATGTGAAAGCCACAAATTCGACAAAATCTATTTAAAGAGAATTAGGTAGAGTTTTTTATGAAACTAATTATTAGCAAAGTGGGTGGATAATTTATATTAATAAAATAATAAAAGAATAAAATAAAAGATGAAAAATAAGATAAAATGAAAGTAAAGAATGTAAATTGTGAGAAGGGTAGGAGAAATGAGTGGAACAGAAGTGGGTCTCGTGATGGTTTTGAAGAGAAAAAGGTGTCATTTTCATTGATTCAATCACATCCACAAACACCCACTGAACGAGGTGTGGTCAGCCACAGGTTTGGGTGAATGCGCATCTGACACGTGTCATGAGTGAGTGAGTGGATTTCACCACATCTAATATTATATCTTCTACAAGCCTAATAAAACAAACAACCTACCACTTACTATTAACAAAACAATTTAATAACACTAATCTACCATTCATTATTTTAATCTTTTATTTTAATTTAATCTTAATATATTAATTCATAATTTACTGAAATTTAGTTGAAGAGTGAGAGTGAGAGAAGGAGGAGAGAGGGTTTGTCCACCCGTGAAGTGGGTCGGCAAGGGAAAGGGCCCACTCACGAGACCAAATATGGAAAAGTGAGAAGTCCAATAAAGTGAAGCCTTCTGGGCCCACTTGGCCCCATCTCGTCCCATTATAGGAAAATGAAATTCTACTATGGCATCCTGAACATGTTTCGTTAACATCTCATGAAAAATTTGATGGTAGATGAGATGAGGCATGAATTTGATAGATCAAGAGTGAAGATGCAAATTTAATGTACCTAATTCTTCTCATGCCTTCATATAAACACTCTATATTACCAAAAAAATTGAGGGTTGACTGTGTTAGACATGAGATTTAGAAAGTTTGTCAGAAGATTCTATGTTGGAAATTAAACAGTTTGTATTCAATTGAAAATTCCTTACTATAATCTTGATAGATTCTAGGAAACATTTGAAGCCAAAATATTCTTACCAATTGTTTCATTATTGAAAATTTGTTCACACTTGAGCACGAATTCATGTCATAAGAATATGTATCTGTTTGATATAAGTGAGATTAAAAACACTTCATCAATTAAAAATAATCAAAACATAGAAATTAAGCTTTTCTAAATTCAAAGAATATCTATTGAATATTCCTTAACACTAGTTCTATTTAAGAAAAGCCTTCAAAGTATGAGGAAAGGAAGAAAAAATTGTGAAACAAATGATGTGAAACACAAATCCTGCAAAATTTACCATTGTTTAGACCTGTTATGCCTCCTAAAGATAATTATTAATCATTTAAATTTTGCCCATAAAAATAGCAATCTCTAAGTACAAACAGGTCTGATATGTTTTTTTCTTCACGAAAACCAAAAGAAAGTTGAGTAGTTTATGCTTTTTTATCTTTTAGGAACCAATGAACCTAGTGGCCATGACTTGAATTCCACTATAAATACTTGTCACAGGTTCTCTCTTCACTCACCTAAATCAAATTCCAAAGTTCTTTTTATTAGGATGGAGCTGTTATGGAAAACTCAAATGAGTGTACACGTAAGACCCTTTTTCCTCCTTTCTTACTGCATCTACTCTAGCCAATATTCTCCTATTCTGTTCTTAATATATGCACTACTTTAGTGCATATACTTGTAGCTTCTGCAAGAGAACCAACCTCTTAGCAAGATAATAAAGCACCTACACCTTCATTTTCTAACAATCTATTTTCATGAATGTATGGTTTTTGTAGGTGATTAGAACAGTTTTTTCTCTCCTTTTGGTTGCACTACTGAGTTCAGAGAGAGTAGAGAGCAGAAAAGCCAAAGTTGTGACTACTTCCTTAGAGTACAATGCTATAAACTGCAGAGCTCACAGTGCTTCATTGACTGATTTTGGTGGTGTTGGGGATGGAAAGACATCCAATACAAAGGCATTTCAGTCTGCAATAAGTCATCTGAGTCAGTATACTTCTGAAGGTGGTGCTCAGCTCTATGTTCCTGCGGGAAAATGGCTCACTGGTAGCTTCAGTCTCACTAGTCACTTCACCCTCTATCTGGACAAAGATGCTGTTCTCCTTGCTTCTCAGGTATCCCATTTTCTACTCCTTCTCTTTGGTGACAATTTAACCATAGACATGAGGTTTTAAGGCATAGTGAGTGTACATTTTGTGCTTTCTGAAAACATTTTGAAGTCTATGCGAAATGCATCATTTCCATGTGTCCTTCAATTGCAACTACCTACAAATTGAGAAACTTCTACATGAGAGAATATGTTGTTTTATGAACATTAAAATAGTCTTTCACAATTTTCACCACTCACATTAGTACTGTCCAACTTTTGAACTTCAAAGTGGTATTATTGCTCACAAGCCTTTGAAAGTAGAAAGAACCAAAGCTTTTTCCTGATTCTATTGCTACTGACTCTGGTTTCAGAAATAGTGTTATTTTACTAATCACTTGGCTTCATCTGCCTGTTCTTGCACCTTTCTTTTTGGCAGTATCTTACTATAACTTTTTCTAAGTCCGAAAAAGAACACAACAGGGAATGAAATACATTAAGAGCTTTCACCATAAGAAATCGAAAAGAGTATTCTTAGAATTTTTTGTTTGGTTTTTTGCCGAAATTCTTTCACTCAACAAAGAATAAATACGCTTCAGGCATTAAGAAATTATTGTATGATCAAAGCCAACACATACATACATATTCATAACTCTACTCAATTTGACATGACATGTAGTCAATTTTTATTAACTTCTTTAGAGAAATTGGCTGAAAACATGGACATAATAATCTCGGATAATGCAATATTTCCCCTTGTTATTTGTCATTATTATCATAAACTCGGAGATCTTTTTTTAATAGAACATAAGGGGTTCACGTGAGTAACAAATAAGGAAAGCTGTCCAATAAATGAAATGCAGAGAAAGTGTCACAAGATTCCCTACTTTCTACCAAGCATATGAGAGCATTAGTCTTAAATAATTCAACTATACACAAAAGTTCAAACCCCCCCACGACAAGCTCTTTATCCTGGCACTTTTGGTCTATTCTTACATCCAGACAACAATTTCATAGAGCGGTCCATGACATACTTGTCTTGTGTTATCTAGGAAAAAGGGTCCAAGTGTGATACATTTTTGGCACTTTCATGTGTACTACTGCTAACTCTTTTTTACTGAACTAATAAAATGGTTTAGGATATAACTGAATGGCCTGTGCTTGAACCCCTCCCATCATACGGCAGAGGAAGAGACGCACCAGCAGGAAGATTCACAAGCTTCATATTTGGAACAAACCTCACTGATGTTATTGTCACAGGTAAGGAGGCCAAAAAAATCAGCTGTATGTATCCAAAAAGTTTTACTTCTAATCACCAAAATTTGTATACTCCCACAGAATATATTTTTTTATGATAAACTTTATATATTTATTTATAACAGTATAGAAATTAATACGATGTGATGATAAAGTAAATTCCTATTTTAATTATAGATGTTTGTGTAAAAAAATTTTACAAACATCCGTATAGTGTATAAATAAACTCATAATATTACCTATAAATTATATTCTTCTACTATTATAGAATTTAATTTCTATGCATTGTTGTAAATATAAAATTCATACTGTCAATTAATCAGAAGTCATGGTAAGTATAATTTTACTGTAATTATTATAAAATTCGATAAATTTACTGTGCATATCAATTTGTAATTGGATATCGGTGTAAAATCATTTATATTGTTAATACATAGACTATTTTTAGTATTTTATCTTATTATTAATATTATTGTTATATCAATCATGATCCTTTTGTTAACAGGAGAAAATGGCACCATAGATGGTCAGGGTGAGTTTTGGTGGCAGCAATTTCACAGAAAAAAGTTGAAGTACACTCGCCCCTACCTGATTGAGTTAATGTTCTCAAACAACATTCAAATCTCAAATCTAACCCTCCTCAATTCCCCATCATGGAATATTCATCCAGTTTACAGCAGGTAATCCCACTTTATTTTGTTCAAGTCTTGCAAAAAAATGTCCTTTCGTTACACATATTTACTGTTGTAGTTACTCTCTAACTGTCTTTTACTTCGAATGTTATAACACAAGTTTCAATACTATGCAGCAACATAATTGTGCAAGGCATCACCATTTTTGCTCCTGTCACATCTCCAAACACTGATGGCATCAACCCAGGTTATTAGTTCATTCAAGATCAACTTCAAATTCTTCAAATATAAACTAAGTTTAGAAGAAAATAATAAAGTTTGGTTTGAATTGATAAAAAAAATTGTTTCAACATCTTTTCCTATCTTTTAATTTTTCTTATCAGATTCTTGCACAAATGTAAGAATTGAAGATTGCTACATAGTTTCTGGGGATGACTGTGTGGCTGTTAAGAGTGGATGGGATGAGTATGGCATAAAATTTGGGTGGCCAACCAAACAGCTAGTGATAAGAAGGTTAACATGCATTTCACCATACAGCGCAACCATTGCCTTGGGAAGTGAGATGTCAGGTGGTATCCAAGATGTGAGAGCTGAGGACATCACAGCCATCCAAACTGAATCAGGGGTCAGAATCAAGACAGCAGCAGGCAGAGGAGGGTATGTGAAGGACATATATGTGAAGAGAATGACCTTGCATACTATGAAATGGGCATTTAAGATGACTGGTGACTATAACTCACATGCTGATAGCCACTATGACCCTAATGCCTTGCCTGAGATAAAAAACATCAACTATAGAGATGTTGTGGCTGATAATGTGACCATAGCTGCTAGGTTTCAAGGAATCTCCAATGACCCATTTACAGGAATCTGCATTGCCAATGTGACTCTAGGGATGGCAGCTAAGGCCAAGAAGCAGCCTTGGACCTGCACTGATATTGAAGGGGTCACAAGTGGGGTGACTCCTCCACCTTGTGGTTTGTTACCTGATCAGGGGCCAGAGAAGATCACAGCATGTGATTTCCCAGCAGATAGTCTACCTATTGACATGCTGGAGCTTAAGAAATGTACTTCCAGCATGACATATGTTGGAGATAAGTTGTTGTTTTAGGAATAGTGTTTCTCAGATTATCAAAAAAGCACTTCTTATGTTAAGAAATGAATGGTGTTTCAAATTATAGAAATGAAAGGGTTTTATTTTCTTCTCTCCTTGTTTGTGGAACTTGATGGCTTGGTGGCTTGATGTTGCTACAAGTTTTAGAGTAATTATTAATCAAAATTTTCTGGGTAAAGTCTTGCATCCTATGCAATATTCATTCAAATTTGTCATAAAATTAGAAGGCTACAAAGAGTGATCATGGGAGGAGAAAAAACCACGGTATTTTCTAAAGACATTTTTAAACTGTAATAAATGGATACATTTTGTCATACGATGGGATCATGTCTGTCCCTTAGAAGTTATGAACATCTTCTATTCTTCAGATTTCAGCAACCACTTTATGAGATCAGGGTAAGCATATTTGAACAGAATGAAATACAAACTACAGGAAGAAGAAAATCAGTATACCCATTTAACCAATAACTACCTAGTCATTGATTTGGCTGTTCTAACATAAGAAATTTGAAGAGGTTAATAAACTATAATCGGATATTTAAAAGGGCAACTTATCTAACAATAACAAGAATTGTACCCAAAAGAGAGAAGAAAAATTATGCCATTTTAACTTTGATGCACCAATTTGGAAAACAAGCGTCTTCGCTATCAAATCAAAGCACGGTGAGACATGCTTGGAAATCTAGCAGCAAATGGTTGCCTTGGATATTGTGGAGCTGTCTCACATATCTAGGAGCATTATCACTTCGTAGAAATCCACCTGTGAGCTTTTCAAAGCAAGAAAAACTGCCAAATTTAAAATCAATTTTCAAATAAGAGAGAAGAAACAATTTAGAGGTAAAAATACAAGCAATAATCCTCCATACTTACAATTCAGGAACCGGCTGTAAAGAGTAATATGAAATCAACTGACCTGATCAATATAAACTGTAAAGCACAATAATTACTTATGCTCTAACAAAATCTAGTATTTTTATTTAAATTATAATTATTATATGAATGTTTTCTCTTATATTGAATGAAAAAATAATTGTTAAACGCGATCCTTTATAGTAATTATGTTTAATAATTATAATTAAAATTGCGTAAAAAAAAATCTGCTTAGATTTTTATAAAAAGAACGGATATAAAATTAATTTGAGCGACAATAGACTGATCAAAATGGTCAAGTCAACTTATTTGGAATTAGGTAAACCAACCATTACAAGTTGTATTAAAAAGGGATGTTACGTACGATATGGTATATAATAGATTAGAACTTAGTCATCAGATTTTTCACTCTGCTTCTCTTGCAATTCCAAATGATTCAATATTAATCAAATCCCAAAATTTTTTATAAGGATAAAATATTTTTTTCCCTTTAAAATTCTAACAATTCATTTTTCATCCTTCTAACATATTTTGTACATTTTCGGTCCTCCAAAAATAAAAATTTGATACTGTGGAAAATAGTTGAAATTTGCTTCCTTGTTTTCTATGTCTTAAAAAGGACCTTTTACTAGCGAAATATTGTAATCACGGAAGCTCATAACTAAATCTGAGACTTCTGCTGCTCTTCACATGAATTCCTTGTTCTTTTTCTGTCTGCCATTCAAAGATTTTGAATGGGTACTAACATTCTAATGATTATATTCCATGATGCAATCACAATAATAATCTGTCAATCCCCTATAATACAATCAGCGCATCAAGTTTCAGGACAACAATTCATCCCAATCAACATGAAAATACACCAAAAGTTTCATCCCCCTTCCACATCCCTCCAAGCTTCTATTTTAAATTCCCTCCAATATGTATGTGTTGGCTTTGCAAATTACGAACTTCTGTGAGCACAAGTAACCTTTTGTATATATTTTAATATTTAACATTTTACAGAACATCACAGATATACATTTCAGATCAATAATACAGCCATATAACCTAAAAATCATTCTAACATCGATACAATAACCCAAACATGATTGAGCACCATCAATCATAAAACCGAAAACCAAATACCTAGTTAGGTTGCTACAAATTCAATTGACTATCTGTGCATCTCTGTTACCCCTCATGTTGCCGTGAATGACAATAGCACCCGACCTCAGATTAGATAGCAAGGCATCACGACCAGTCAAGACGACTTGGAAAAAGCTATCGACTTCCTTTGTAAGAAGATCCAGTCCCTGTGAAAGCTTCTCAGTTGATCTGCCTAATTCCCTGACAATCTTCGCAAGTGATTCCATATCAATGGGATCTACAACCCCCTGGATAATAGGATATAATTCCTTTACAGAGGAATCTACGGATACCAACTCATTCAATACACTAAATCTTCCACTTGAAAATCTAACTCTAATTTCCTCATTTACAAGATCTTGCAACATGTTAAAGGATGTAGCCCAAGAATATACATCAACCACGTCCAAATGTGACATATTCTTCGTAGAGCCTGAAAAAGCCGCAGCAAACACACTGCATACAAATACTGTCAGCACCTTTACTCCATACATAGCTTGCATCAAAACCTTTCCTTTAGCAGACTTTTTAACCTTAGGAAGATCAAGTGACCCCAGAAGATCATCCAAAATGCTTCCACATTTCTCAATCCTAGTATTTCTCAAACCAATATGCTGCTTCCAACCATCAAGTGAAGAACATGCCCGATTATACTGCTCTGACGAGGAAGAACCTAAATTGTGTAATGCACACTGAAGTAAGAGATGACCCTGACTCAGACGTGATATTTCGGAGCTAAATGCATTGCATATATCTAGCAACTTCACGCTAATGTCCAAGTAAACATCTATCCATTTCTCATCCCAATCATGGACAGGCAGCTCAAGCTCTGTGATGAGAGTTTTAATGTCATTATGACTCTCACAAAGTGCCTGCATAGCCAAAGTCATCCAAGGCAAGCTAAGGATCTCATCCTTGCTCTTGGGAATAAGTTTTTTCAGCCTCTCTTCCAAAGTTGCTTCAAAAGCATGTAATACTGACAAAAGCTGTGAAGACATTTTAGCACCTTTAGGAGATATCATCCTAAAAGGATTTCCAAAAGGGAAGAATGATCGGTTTGCATCCTGTGCACGACTCATTTGGAATTTTTGCTGTAAAAAACAAGATTGGAAGTAAGATACAAAATTGCTGAAAAATAAAGACAAAATCTATTATCTCTAGTCAGTCACACAAGAAGCAGCAAAATACGTGTTATTTATCCAAAAAGTTTAGGATTTCTGTACCTGAATAGTATGTTCAAATTCTAAAGTAGTATTAAAAAGGAGAAAGGAAGAAGGCAGATACAAATTTACTATATGATAACACTGGTGTGGTTAATGTCAAACAACTACCGTCGATTAGCCACTCTAAACACCGTGTCCTCCCCTTCCCCTTCTAATTAGGTCATTGTTTATGATAAGAATTTAGTTTGCTTTTAAATTCGATCTTTAACAAGGTATGAGATAAGTTTGGCGAACTAATCCTAAGTAATCTATTGCTAGTAAGATAAGACAAAGTAAAAATTACCAAAAGTTAAAGAAACAAAATTCCAAGATCAGAAATTTTCACCTATGTTCCTCTTTCTCACATCTTGAAAAATAAAACACATTAGGGAATGAGAAATTAATATCCAACAAGTTAATGTATCCCCACAAAGGCAAATTAGAGAAAACAAAAATAGAGAAATTAAAAAAATCTAAGACCTATCAAAATTCTTCCCTCTTCTGCACTTCCACCTTCCTACAATTTTGCTAACAAATAAAAAACCCTTTACTCCCTACTCCCAAATCAAGAGAGGTAAAGATTTCACATAATAGCCACCCATCACTCCCTCAACACACCTGACGGATATAGCCATACAAATAAATGTCAAAAGGAAAATTGTGTTATTTTACATAAAATCTAAACAAATAAAGTAAATCATCTGAACCTCACCAAATACTATAGATCAAGGAGCTAGAAAATCAATCAAAGCGAAAAACTAGATCAATTCTCAGATTTTCAACTGAAAGACACAAAAACGGGTGGGGGTTCCATTTACAGAGACTTACACAAAAATTAAAAGATCGAAACTTTGATTGAGAAATAGATTAACAGAGAGGATCGGAAGGTTAAAGAAAGCACCTGGAATGGATCAGACTGGAACAGATGATTAGGGGCTAGGTTGTTGACTAGGGTTTGTTCCTTTGATAGAGTTTGCGTGTGTGAATGCGTGTGTTGATGAACGTTTGTTTGTGGTAGACGGTAGTGGGAGGTGATGATAAAGCTACCAAGTTTGGCCTCAGATTTGTGAACTCTGGACACGTGGTATAATATTGTTGGTTCCTTGCCGACCCTTTTTTTCTCTTAAGATTTTTTTGTTGACTTAACAATCATCATTTTTCCAACAAAAGTTTCGGTATTTCTTTAAAAGTATTAACTGAATTAAAACATTAGTGTCTCTGAAAAATATTAGTGAAACTTAAATTTGTAATTTTTTTTTTAAATAATTATCATCTAAGTTAAAAATGTAAAAAAAAAGTGAAATTAGTAATTTTTTTTTTCAGAAAATATAGAAGCTAACGTTCATATTGTCAAAATTTAGACTAATGAGTTGTTTTAATTTATTATTATTGACATATTTGTTTATTTATCAATCTATTTTATTATTTTTTAAAATTAAAATTATATTTTAAAGTACGTTTTTCATTTTTTTTTAAATTACACTTTAAAGCTGATTTTACTTTTTTAAAATCAATCTTGTAAACACGATTTCTTTATTTTATAATTTTTTAAAAATTTATAGGACGCGTTTATCTAAAATATTTTCAAGAATATAACTAGTAATTATAAAACTGAAAGAAAAAGTCAATATAAACCTTAATTACTAATAGAATGACTAATTTATCAATATATTTTTTTAAAATTTAATGATCTATTTACTAAAAAAGGGAAAGAGGATGATATACACGATTGATTTTTAAATAATTGAGGAAGCGAAAATATCTTTATTTTTTAGTTTATATATTAATTAAGTATAAAATAGTTTTAATGTGAGAATAAAAAAAATGCAAGTTGGAGTAACATACATATTAAAAATAATTGTCGGCAGGAGCATTCAAATCTGGTGGGCTTATCTGCAAAATGATTCATCTCAACAGCCATTGGTTCATGTTTATCTGAATTTTAATCAAACGGTTCTTATACATTGTTAGTTTCATTCACATTATTAAGGGAACAGTTATTTTCATTGTTAAAAAATATTTCTTTTATTGTTAATCAATCAAAATTTATCATGCAATAATTTGTGCTTGGTTTGGTTTTTTGTGGCTCATGTTTCACAAGGATGGAGAACTTGACAACACTTGGTCTCTGCACTCTTTCAACAGAGCTTGAAGACCTCTCATATGAGCTTTTAGAGCATGATATCAATTGAGTAAAAGCTTCACATCTTTGATTTCTTTACCCCCTCACATTCTGAGGGGCTTGTTGAGGGACATGAAACAGAACAACGACCTCAGAAGACTGTCTCCGATCCCTTCAACAGCACTTGCAAAGCTCTCTCACTTCAGCTCACTAATTGAGTGTGTACCAAAATTTCACTTCAGTTTTCAAATCTCAAAAACAACTCCATTTACACAGATCTCAACAAGATGAAATGCGAGCCAGCAAATTATTGCCCAAGTGATTCTCAATTGCAAGAAGTTCAGTGATGAACTAAGGAGACAGGAGATCAGAATAGATGTGGCACCTTGGTATGAAGGAAGGTATTGCAACAGATCTGTGAGTTTCACAAAATCAAATGATAAAAATATGCAATACGCTATACACTATTCAATACTGACAATTAAATCTTGAACAGCCAAAAGAAGTTCAAAGAAAGTGGACACAAATAAGTAGAGACCAAGAGGAGGGCGTTAAAGAAAGTGCACAAACCAATCTAAGAAATAGTAAGTTGCATGTGCAATGTAGAAAAAGCTCACCAACTGTTAAACCCGTGTTATGGAACAGAGAGCCGAAGCTCATAAATGAATCCGAGACTTCTTCTGTTCTTCATATGTATTCCTTGTTCTTTTTCTGTCTGACATTTAAAGATTTTGAATGAGCACTGACATGCTACAGATTATATTTCATGACGCAATCACAAAATTATAATCTGTCAATCCCCCTAATAAATCAGTCCATCAAGTTTCAGGACAAAAATTCATCCCAATCAACATGAAAAGACACCAGAAGTTTCATTTTTTTCCCACATCCCTCCAAATAAAAAAGCAAAACCAAAAACAGCAACTGCATTCTAGACTTCTTTTGAAATTCCCTCTTATAATGGAAAAGGCCGAAATTTCATGAATAAATGAATAGAAAGAATTCCAAGGGCTGTGCAAATTACAAACTTCGATGAGAACAAATAACTTCTTTGTATATATTTTAATATTTAACATTACACAGAACATCACAAATATACATTTCACAACATTGATACAGTCATATAATCTATTAATCATTCTAACATTGATACAATATGCCAAACATGATTGAGCACCATCAATCATAAAACAGAAAACCGAATACCTAGATCCATCGGTATGTACCAGATTAAGGTTGCAACAAATTCAATTGACTATCTGTGCATCTCTGTTAACCCCTATGTTGCTGTCAATGACAGTAGCACCTGACCTCAGACTAGATAGCAAGGCATCACGACCAGTCAAGACTACTTGGAAAAAGCTATCGACTTCCTTTGTAAGAAGATCCAGTCCCTGTGAAAGCTTCTCAGTTGATGTGCCTAATTCCACCACAATCTTCGCAAGTGATTCCTTCTTGATGTGATCTACAACACCCTGGATAATAGGATATAATTCCTTTACAGAGGAATCAACAGATTCCAACTCATTCAATGCAGTATATCTTCCACTTGAAAATCTAACTCTAATTTCCTCAATTACAAGATCTTGCAACCTTTTAAAGGTTGGAGCCCAAGAATATGTGTCGGCCACATTCAAATCTGACATGTTCTTTGTGGAGCTTGAAAAAGCCGAAGCAAAGACACTGCATACAAATACTGTCAGCACCTTTACTCCATACATAGCTTGGATCAAAACCTTCCCTTTAGCAGACTTTTTAACTTTAGGAAGATCAAGTGACCCCAGAAGATCATCCAAAATGCTTCCACATTTCTCAAACCTAGGGTTTCCCGAACCAACATGCTGCTTCCAACCATCAAGTGAAGAACATGCCCGATTATACAGCTCTGAAGAGGAAGAACCTAAATTGTGCAACGCACACTGAAGTAAAAGATGACCATGACTCAGACGTGATAATTCAGAGCTAAATGCATTGCATATATCGAGCAACTTCACACTAATGTCCAAGTACACATCTATCCATTTCTCATCCCAATCATGGATAGGCAGCTCAAGCTCTGCTATGAGGGTTTTAATGTCATTATGACTCTCACAAAGTGCCTGCATAGCCAAAGTCATCCAAGACAAGCTAAGGATCTCATCCTTGCTCTTGGGAATAAGCTTTTTCATCCTCTCTTCCAAAGTTGCTTCAAAAGCTTGTAATACTGACAAAAGCTGTGAAGAAATTTTAGCACCTTTAGGAGATATCATCCTGAAAGGATTTCCAAAAGGGAAGAACGATCGGTTTGCTTCCTGTGCACGACTCATTTAGAATTTTTACTGTAAAAAACAAGACTGAAACTAAGATACAACATTGTTGAAAAAAAAAATATAAAAATATATTATCACTAATCAGTCACACAAGAAGCAGTACAGTACGTGTTATTTATCCAAAAAAAAGTTTACAATTTCTGTAAAAAGGAGAAAGGAATAAGGCAGATACAAATTTTTATATGATAACACTGACATGGTTAAGGTCAAACAACTACCCTCCTTTAGCCACTTCAAACACCGTTTCCCCTTCCCCTTCTAATTAGGGCATTATATGAGTATTTAGTTTGCTTTTAAATTCCAGCTGTAACAGGGTATGAGATAAGTTTGACGAACTGATCCTAAATAATTTATTGCTAGTAATGTAAGACAAAGTAAAAAGTACCAAAAATTAAAGAAACAAATTTTCAAGATCAGAAATTTTCACCTACGTTCCTTTTTTTTATACCATCTTGAAAGAAACACATAAGGGAATCAGAAATTATTACCGAACAAGCTAATGTATCCCTATAAAAGCAAATTAGAGAAAACAAAAATAGAGAAATTAACAAAATCTAAGACCAATCAAAATTCTTCCCCCTTCTACACTTCCATCTCCCCACAATTTTGCTACAAATAAAACCCCTCTCCTCCCTCTTCCCAAATCAATAAAGGTAAATATTTTAAACAATAACCACCCATCACTCCTTGAACACACTTAACGGATGTGGGCACACAAATAAATCTCAAAGGGAAAATTTTGTTATTTTCCATCAAAAATAAAAAAAAGTACAAAAAAAAACATAAAAAAAAAAAAATGTCCGAACCTCACTAAATACTATAGATCAAGGTGCTAGAAAAGCAACGAAAGCAAAAAACTTGACAAACTCTCAGATTTTCAACTAAAAGTCACAAAAATGGGTGGGGATTCCATTTCAAGAGACTTACACAAAAATTAAAAGATCGAAACTTTGATGGAGAAATAGGTAAGATAGAGGATGAGAGGGTGAAAGGAAGCACCTGAAGAGGACTAGATCTGTGCAGATTGTTAGAGTTTAGTTGTTGATTTGGGTTTGTTCTTTTGATAGGGTTTGCGTGTGTGAAGGCGTGTGTGAATGAATGTTTGTGGTGAATGGTGGTGGGAGGTGATGATAAAGCTACCAAGTTCGGTCTCAGATTCTGTGAATCTGGAAACGTGGTATCATATTGTTGGTGCGTTACCCAATTTTATTTTATTTTTTTTAATTTGAAGCAGCGTACAATGTTGTTTTTTTATTAAAAATAATTGTCTCAGGAGCGCGTTCAAATTTGGCGAGCTAATCTGCAACCTAATTGTACGGTTCATGTTTCGCTTTCGAATTTTAATCAAACGGTTCTCATAAATTGTCACTTTCACCTGAATATCATGTAAAACGTAATATAACTTTTTTATATTTTTATATATGTAAAATGTGACTACTAAATTTATATCTTAGTAATTTATTCCATTATTTAAAAAAATACTAATATAAATAATATTTATAAATTAAATATAAAAAAAATTCCAAACCAATGTGTTAAGCCAAATTGAAGAAATATAAGATAGTGGGGTCCATCCCACATAACACTTTCCATTGTTTCCTCTTTTACTCACACCACTTCTAACTTCTCACACGCAACTTTAACTTCAATTTCCATGTTAACAAATAACCCTAAATAGATATCATCCATTACTTCATTCTAGTGGAATTAGGTGAAGCCTTTTTTTAGTTATGTTTTGGATTTGAATCTTATAAGTAAACAACGTTACCTAAAGAAAAAATGGTTAAGGATTATCACTTAGATAGAGATTAGTTAATGAATAATCTATATTTATAATATAGTTATGTAAAATATATCATCAATCATATATTTCAACTAATAACTTCTATTCTTGTTTTCACATTGTTTTAATTACTTTAGCTAAGTTCTTCATAGTATATATAGTTTGATTTTGAATAAAAAATAAATTAACACATTATAGAATCTAATAATTAATTGAGTGATGATCAATCATTAGATATGCCATTTACTAATTACATGAAATAATTATTAAATTACAAATCTCTTATAGAACTATAATTAGTCAAAGACAATAGTAACATAAACTTATAGTTTAACATAGCTAAAACAAATCCAACCCATCTGGAGTCTCATACTATTATGATTAAAATCAAGTTCTAACTAAGTTATCATAATAAGATTTTATAAAGGTGTACAAAAGAAAGAAAAAAAAAACTAAAAGATTTTAGTTTTATTACCTTTACCATTTATCAACCCACATGCATGTTTCTCTCTTTTGAATAATATAAGAACTTTACCTTTCTTTAAAACTAAAGATTCCACATGATACATATTCTTATCATTGAAGATAACAATTTAAAGTAATAATCCCTTATAGGGAAATGTTGTCCCTTTCTATATTTTCCGGAAACAACAATCTTGTATGTTATCTTTGTCCACAAACATACATGATCCTTACCAAACAAAGGTGTTTTCCAAATATATTCCTTCTTAGTAAGGTTGTCTCTTAATTTGTACCTCCAAGCAAAGTTGAGTAGAAAAAAGTACCTTAATTTGGAATATTTAAGCCAAAACAAGCACTCATTTCCAAAACGTGGCATGGCTTAAAAGATAAGCATTAATAGTTGGCACTGAACTAGGGTTAGGCATGGCATGAACCTTTTTCCCATAAAAAATAAGAAGGATCAAAAGAAAGGCATGCATCTCTTTCTATGTATCAGTATATATTACAAGAACCACACGTTATATTATCTTCTCATTTTCGTGTCTTTTTTTGTTATATAAACGATGATGATGAAGAAACGATTATGTGGAATAGTAGCTTCTTGAAGGCATTGCTTTGTAATCAACTGGGTTTGATTGCAAGAAACTTAACGAAATTTTCTGTTAAAATGAAGATAAGACTTTGGCATTTCCTCTACTTTAGTGCCAAATGAATATGATGCAAGAATTTTAGAAAAATCTCACACCACAATTCATCTTGATGGCTTAATATTCATAGAACTTTAACACGTAAAGGCATTTCCAGCATATGATGATTCTACTTTTATCAAATAATTGTTTTGCTTCATCTGTGTAATGTTAGGTTAGCAAGCCTGATTAATACTCATTATAAAATTAATAGCAAGGATATGACTTTCATGAATCTTCAAAATATAGTGAAAATATATGGATTGTAGGGTTTTTTTTTTCTTCATTCCAACATAATATATGTTATGGATTGATTAAGTCTAGTTAAATGCTTGTAAGTAAAAATAAACACACTAATGTAACATTACAATCTCAACTATTTTTCACCAAATTATAATATTTGTTATGTATAATATTATGTGATGAGTTTTGCCATAAATACTATGTCAAATTTATAGAAAACAAACAAACATGATAACACATTACTAAATGATATTTTTACATTTTAGACAATTAGTTTTATCAAATTCTTTAAATTTAGTTACTACCTTATCAACTTTAAACTTTCTGGTAGATTTTGAACTTTCTTTATCTGGTTTATCCACTGTGTCACATGCATCCCATATCCTTTTCCTCTTCCTCTTAACATCCAATAAAACAGTATTAAATAAAAAGGAAATATATTTCATTTTCTTTCGTGTAATAAATTAAAGGATCTGTAAGATGTTGTAAGAAGATTTAAAAATATTATATCCATTATTATCACGTGATTCAATTACAAGTTCTAATAGCAAGACATTGTTGAGGCAATATGGCAAAATGATAACAGTCCATTGGCCTACCAGACAAGACAATACATTAAGGATCCATTAAAACATCACATGACATGAGGCCTGTTTCAACCTACAATGAATGAATTTGTCAGCAAATTGTAACACTTCAAACAAGAATTGGCAATTTTTTTTAAAGAAATATAATCAAGTTTCAACAAGTGTCTATTCATCAATTAATGGTGCAATTAGCATAACATTACCAGATATAGGATTTCAAACATAAAAATAATAGAACCATGAGGGTGTTTGTCAGTTGTTTGCAGAGTCTAAAACGTGTTTGATCCACAGTAACCTATCACAGCTTCTCCATTTGGGTGCAAAGTGCCAACATTAACACAAACATTATTACATAAAAGGTTATCAAAAGGTCTTTTTCTAAACAAAAGTCAATACTAGAGCAGCTTATGCTTATCAATACTGTAAGGCATCACGTGGTAAGTATAGGGTGGGGTAGCATTACCACATTGTCTCACACCACCACCATTCAATTCTAATATGATAGACATGGATTAAACCATCTATTATTGACCAAATTTTACTAAATATGATAAAAGTATGCTCGTATGACTTTTTTATTTAAGGAATTACATTTTTAACTTTGTAGATTTCAATCAATTTTAGTCGATAATAGTGTGTTAGAAGAAATATATTAGTGTTACGAGCACATGTAAGAATCTTATCTTCCACTTTCCTCTTTGCATTTGGTCCATTAGTTTCCACTGTCTTAAGAATCTCTTATGCCTTACCTGACCCTTTTGACAGCTTTGGTGATTCTTACACCTAAGCCAATATCAGGCACCGAAGGTACAGAAATGCACATGATCAAGCTAGGTCGCCAAAGGTTGTAATGGCCTACTCAATTTGTTTGAAATTTGAAGTTTGATGTAAATGTTGGTAAAGATAAAAAAAGGACATCAGTGAACTTAGTTAACATAGGGAAAATGTGTGTTGGTAAAGTGGTTCTTTTACACGAGCTGGTGATATAAGACACTAACAAAAGATTGACGGATGCAAGGTATATTAGACTCTAATCTGTGCTAGCTATTGAGTTTCCATGGACAAATTTTGTATTAGTTTGGATAGCAGAGCCTATAAGCCTATAATCAAATCCCAGGAGAATTCTTCCTTGTGCTACTATTTCATTGCTTGTTTGTACAATGGAGTAATCTATAAGCCAAAATGACAAAAAGTAACCGACAAAAGTTGATATTTTATAATGGCTAGCCGGCAATGAGAACAGGTCCATTTCCCCACAAACATCCAATTATGGGGAGTTGGCAATGATGGTGCAATCTAATTGCATCTTTCTAGATAGCTGGATGGTGGGTCTGTTACTCAACGAGCATATTAAATTGGGGCCACCAATTACACTCAATATGCTAAGCAATCCAACCATCTTAAGATGGGGCCAAGATGATTACTAAAAACCAAAATGTATGAGCTGAAGGAAACTCACTCAATTTTATTGGAAGTACCTTTAATGCTTATCTAACATTGTCCGGTGAACAGATAGGACATAAATATTTTTACTTTATAATAACGAATCAGAGTATACACTTGAATATGAATCCCAAATTGGGGGTGATAACAACACTGGAAACTTATATAATAAAGAAAAAAAAAAGGGGATACTGCTTTCATTTTTTAAATTGAGCTAGACATAAGAATTGGCAAACTAATAGAGACCAAAAAATAAGCACGTAGTTCTATTTAATTATCAGCTTGTTATCATCTCCATCTAGTGGCCTGATGATGATTTCTACCACTACTAGCATCTTCACTTTGATCAGTGACACCATCTGTTATCTTGTCTAAATTTGAGTCCTTATGCTCATTTTGATAGGAACGGGAAGACTCGCCATCAGTTTTGGGTTCCTATAGATAGGAAAGAAAAAGAAGTTTAAGTGGGTATCATATCATAGCAATCTTGAATGGAATTGATTTCTTTTAGTCCAATAGAGTATAAGGTAAAGATTAAGAAGTTAAAAAGAACATACATTATGGAATAACATGTCGTCTGCCTCAAGCGTGTGGATCACATGTCCCATTTTTGGCCTCTTTGTTGCATCAGGATCAACACACCGTAGAGCGATCAACAAAGCACGTTTAAGAGCCTTTGAAGATGGCATCTCAGGGAGTTTAGGATCAACTACTTCCTCAGACTTTCTATTCCCAACCATAGTCTTCAACCATTCTATTAAATTAACCTGTAATTGTTTTGACATGCTTAGTTAGCCCAAAAAAAAGAGAAGATAGCATAAATGTTAACCGTTGTCTTTTATTGGTGATGGCATCTAACCTCTCCTTGTGGTCTACCATAATCAACAGGACTTCTTCCAGTTATTATCTCCATAATAAGGATTCCAAAGCTATAAATATCACTCTTCTCAGTCAGCATTCCAGTGCAGGCATATTCTGGTGCAACATAACTACAGAAAGAGAAAAGGGAGAGAATCACTATCTTTTGACTACAATAATCATACAGGAACTGAAACTAATTATAATTTGGTAAAAGACAGGAAAATGTTTGGTTTAATCATACTAACCCAAATGTCCCCATCACTCGAGTTGTGACGTAGCTGTTCTCAGAACACAAAAGCTTAGCAAGCCCAAAATCAGAAACCTTGGAGTTCCATTGGCGATCAATGAGTATGTTGCTTGATTTCACATCTCGATGGACAACTTTTGGTTCGAGACCCTCGTGAAGATAGGCCAATCTGAAAAGATAAACAAGAGCACATGATCAAAACAATCAAGCATCATCATGGATTCCAATGTATGAAGATTAATAACAAATATGGTACCCTCTTGCAGTTCCCAATATAATGTTCATGCGTATGTTCCATGTCAAAGGGCTTACAGGTCCAACATCCCCATGCAGCCATTGTTCTAGATTGCCATTGTCTACATATTCATACACAAGCATCCTGTGAAAACAATACCAAACTTCAAATCTCACATCTCATCAAACCAAACAAAATTTATAGCATCAATTTTATTTTTCTTTAGTTTGTAAGAGAAGATGTGTTGATACCTGTAGGCTCCCTCAACACAGTATCCAAGCAACCGAACAAGATTTTTGTGTCGTACTCGACCAATAGCTTCTACCTCTACTTTAAATTCTTTCTCAGCTTGGCCCCTGGAAAAGAAGTTAAAAATGAATTACATGTTTTTAAAAGAAAGACAAGTACAAGACCAGGACCATGGCATCACAAGATAGAAACATGAAATAATCAAATAAGAGAAAAAATATACATTAGAGTACAAAACTCCAATAAATGAAATATTAATCAATTTGGTAGTACAGGAACAAGGAGATCAAAAGAAAAATGATCCTTTTCTTCACACAGGTGACTCACTTAAAGGATAACTTCTAGCATACCAGAGGATAACACAAAGACAAAAGTTAAAAAGTAGAAACACTAGTTAAAGTAAAAGAAGCAAACACTGGCCTACAACAAAAAGCTGATATCATTGGCGAGGATAAATATGGTTGGTTACCAGGACAATGATTGAAGAGAATAACGAACAACATGTCAAAATCATTTCAATTATAATACAGACAATTGAATATTTACAAGTAGTATTTTCAAGCAAAATTTTTATTAACCTTGTTTGCAACCAAATAGGACACGACAAAAAAACAAATGATTTGTGTTTGTCCTTCCCCAGAATCACAATATCAACGGGCAACACAGGGTTGAAAAATCATAAACGAATTTTTCATCATATGAGCCAAATTAAGAAAAGCCAGCTCACATAAGGGTAGAAATTGCATCTCATCCATAGGAAACCAATATTTGAACGCTCATCACACAATATCCATCCATAAGATACAGACTCCCCAGAAAAAAATGAAACAGTTCATTTTCTTGCACTCCAAATCCAATCAAAGCATCAAACTTGCAACAAAGACTAATCGAGACATAATAGAAGTAGCTATCATGTTACAATAAATAATACAATTCACCTACACTGTCATCCAATAACAAATTATCATGTATAAAAGGTTTATTAACTTTTAATAACAAAAATCATATCAACAATAATTTCTGACTAATTTTAAGTAATCTTTTTTTACAGTGACCGTGTATGCCTGTTAAACTCAGCTTATTATATGATAATTTATTGTCTTTTACAGCAATTACCCACTTGGACCTTGATCATCAGTTCAATCAGGAAACAACTTTTTGCATACCCAATATAAGGCTACCTAAAATTACCCTCCCCTTTACCATACCTTCAACATTGAGAGGAGCCTTCTAACACTAGGACATGTTAGTTCTTTTGTTTTTGTTTTTAACAATAAATACCTTATAAGCCATATTTATCAAAAGTTATAATTAAGAGTACAAGTCATATTTATGAAAATTTCCAACTAAACATAGAAATTAAACTAAAGAAAAAGACATACTTGTTATTCAAGAGGTTCTTGACGGCAATTTTGGTACCATCATTGAGTACCCCATGATAGACAATGCCATAGCCACCTTCACCAACCACGTTTTCCGGAGACAACCCTCCAGTGGCATCCTCAAGCTCCCTCAGAGTGTACCACCTCCCCCACCCAAGATGAGAAACCTCAGGCCCAAGCCCAAGTCCACCAACACTTCCACTTCCAAAAGATGACGTCGTTTCGCAACCACTCCCCACCGTTCCCTTACTCTCCTCACTCGAAACCCTATCGCACTGCACAACCACCCGGTGCTCCGCCTTCCCCATCTCCACCTGAATCTCCGGCACCTTCGCCGGCGGCCGGAGCATGTGGGGTCCGGGAAGATGCACTATCGTATGGATTTCCTTCGCCGCTTCGGCGGATCCGGCGACTTTATAGCCGTCAACAGAGCGGCGGCGGTTCCGACGAGATACTAGACAGAGGGAGAGGAGGAAGAGGGTGAAGACGATGAAGACGCCGATGAGGATTCCTATCACGACCCAGAGACGGAGACCGAAGATTGAAGTGTGCTTGGACAGTTGCGTGTTCATGAAAGCTCCGTCGAAGATTGACATTGTTGCAGAGTGAAGAGGGAATGGGTCGCCGGAAAATTAAGAAAAGGAGGAACTTTCCGGCACACGGCGAGGTTCTAGGAAGTGGGTCGCATTTGCTTGGCCTGAAAATTGAAAAAAAGAAAAGGATTTCCCGGCGCCGGTGACGCTGTGGGAGTAAAGTGAAGAGAGAAAAGATAAAGACTTTGAATGAAGGGGAAGAAGAGAGAAAGAAAGTGAGATGAATAGAAAATTTAGCACTATGAAAGGAAGTATGTAAGAGAGAGAGAAAGAGAAAAGGTTGAGTGATGAAGCCAGCAAAGAGTGCTGAGGAAAGGTTTCATGTTGGTTCTTTGTTTTCTTTCTCATACAATAATATTAAACAGATAAGAGGAACGTTATATTCTTTTTCAATTTCTTTTTAATATATTTTTTTAATATTGTATAAAAAATTTAGGTTAACTATCCACTAAAATAAAGTCATGGTTTTTATAGTTTTTAAATAAGTCTTCCTATTTTAATCTCTCATTTTATGCAGATTTGCCCTTTAATCAAAGTTTTTCCATCTTTCTTTCGTATCAATAAAGCACATATTTCTGTAAATAAGAAATTAGAGATCATTTTTAACTTACTTTAAGTATATATTTAATATTTCTCCTAAAAATATATGTATTTAACATTTTAGTAATGTTTATTTTCTTAATATAATAAATAATTTTGCTGTGATTTTTTTATTAGCTAACATTTTTTACAACACTCTCTGTCTTGACATCATCCATAAATCATTCAACATATGTAGACAGGAGGAAGAAGGCTCCTGCAAAATGACAAAGCCAAACAAAAAAAAGTACAAGAAAATGAAAGAAACAGTAACATAATATTAACGTTCGAAATTGTTGAATGTTTCACATGACTCAGTTTCTTTAAGGTATCTAATTTTGCGTTTTTGACTTGATACTTGAAAAAAAGACTTTTTTAAGGCACTTGAAAAAAGAAAAATAAAACATATTTTTCTTTTATTCGGTGAATTTTGTCTGGCCTTTGTTAAATTAATTAGATTCCACAGAGTTTGTTAATTTAAGAAAAATTAGATTTAAATCTTATAAACAAGTTTAAGTTTGACTTTTCTTGAAAAGAATAAATGGGATTAGAAGAAAAGATCAATTTCTTTTAAGAGATATAGATAAAATTATTTCATGTTTTCCATCCATAATATGATTATTTAAAAAATAATTAGATTCTATTTAATATTTTCTTATGAGGTGATGATTATATATGAAAATTGTAAGATAATTTTATATTGTAATCCACCATAAACTAAATTATTATTAGTATAATTTTAAAAATAATAGCTAACCAGGATTTATGTTATAAAACAATATCATTGTATTGTACTGCATGCAACCATGCATCATTAATCCTCTTAAAACAAACTTGTGTTTCAGTTTAATATCATTAATTGCAAATATCTAACAGGAAGAAAATGAAGATACATTAATAAGAAAAATAAGAAAAAAATGAAGATTTTAGCATGGTAGGGGAATGGGACATTGTACCATAATTAACTGGATAAGATTTTGGCTATCTCATGTTACACAAAAATCTTTGCATTGATCTTTGTTGGAGATGACACTTCAACTCTCCTAAGACCAAATGTTTTACATTTTTTTTATATAATATTAGTTTCTTGAGAAGTCTCATAACCACAACATTGTATACATATATTTTCATTCTCATTATAATAATAAATATGAATTGAGAAGTGTATTTATATATAAAGTAAAAAAAATAGTATAATATTATAAAGACAAAACTTAGTGCATCAAAATTTACTTACAATAACATGAATAGTGGTATTATTCTTTAATTTGATCTTATTTTAACTCAATGATAAAGAATAACTTAACTTATAGAGATAGTGAGTGATGCATAAATTATAAGCTTTCTCCCACTATTCCCAGTGTAATTAATTACTAGAAAACGTGGAAAATTTGTAACATTAAGAAAAGTTTAATCAGAGTATGACTTTGCCAATAAGAATAACACTTTTTGGGTTTTCTTTTCGGCTAAGAATGCTTGATTGCATCAAGAAATTGAAGGATTCACCATATGAAAACAACTTAATATTATTATTATAAACAAAAAATGTATTCTAAAAAGTAATTATAAAAATTGGTATCCTATATTATATAAAAAGAAGAAGCAAAGAATGATTGTAAAAACTTGTTCTGGTGGCACCACAAAATGGAAAACAACCAAGAATCTTTAGAATCTGAATATTATAGTGTAGTGTGTCTGACAAAGCCACAAAATTGTATTAAAATAAAGCATTTAGACAGCATAATGCAGCATGCCATTGTGAAAAGCCAATTTCTTTGTCTTGTGACAGATGGTTTTTCTTAAAGAACATGGTTTCTGAGTCTTCTCTACTCTGTTAATATATGCAATCTCTTCTTCCACTTAGCTCTAGATTATCACTTTCATTTGCTGGGTAGAAAGCACCATCTTCAGCATATAAACTTTTAGCAGTTGCAACTATACTATTATCAGTTTAATTTTAGAAATATAGTTAAAATGTTATTGATATAATTCACTTGAGTGGATCATTAAAGTGTGATGAATTGGATTGGTGGAAAACATAAAAGCTTGGGAAGAAAAAGATAGTGAGAGTAGGAAGGACATTAGTGGGGTAGTTTTATTGGGTTGAAATTGTGAAACATTAAAACTTAAAGTACATGGTAGAACTTATGGAATTGAAAGGGAAGTAGATAGGAAGGTTGAGTTCTTATGGATTTAGGGAATAAAAGAGGACATTGAGTTCTTCACTTATGGACCACACTTTCACTCTTCTGCATTTTTCCAATGAAAAAAAGTACTTTTTCAATTCAAGACTCAGAAAACAAAAAATAGTCTTATCACTATTTTATGCATATAACTCTTTAAAAGTAGAGGGAGTGGGTTTTGGGAAGTACTTTCATAACTTATCAATCATAGAAATTATAATTAACTTTAACTTTTGTTGTACATGTACATCATTTTATCACATTTGTATTTGTTATAATTTTCTAATCATGGGTTGTATGTTTGTGACTTCATTGCAGCTTCAGTTTTTCAAATTTTTAGCCACTTACAGTTTTTGTTTCTTTAACTTTAATTGCTCACATTTAATCCTCCAATTGTTTCAAATGTTCATCATACCAAAAGTTATTTTTGTCTCATTTTATTTTTATTCAAATACTCTATACATTTTTCTCTACTGTTTTATAGACATTAATAGAAAATGGTAAGTTAAATAGATGAATTAAACGATTTAGTCTAATATATTATTTTTGAACAATTGTACGAATAAACAGTCTAATTCAACTCATTTTTGAAGAGTAAGTATATTTCAAAATTGATTAGAATGAACTTTTTTAAATCTTTCAGATTTAGCTTGTCCAAATAACTTTTTAAGAAAATCTTGTTAAATTTTTCTGTCCGAAGACTTTTACTTAAATGCAGTAAGAAAGAGTAATTAAAAAGAGACGCTATAAAAACATTGAAGGATAAAAATATAAACAAATTATTCTGTATACAACTAGTTCATTAAGCACAAAACAAAATCTTCAACGGGATTTACGAAGAAAAAACTATATCTTTGTCCAAATTAAAAAAATTAAAAAAAAATCAAAATTTGAGTTTTGAAAATAAAAAACAAACTTATCACAATTCTAGGAAGAATATTTAAGCTTTTGTTACAAGAATTTTTTTTACTAAGCATTTACACATCTATTAAGTGAACGAAGGTATGTTACTCTACCATCACCAAAAGTCAACATTTTAAATGCATTATGAAAGAAAAATGATTAACAAAACAAAGTAACATAACAGTTATGAAATGGCATGTGGAAATAAAATAAAAACTACGTTTTGCTATGTCCCTGTTCCCCTTCGCTCTTGCTATATTATCTAAGCCATTTGGTGTTCAACAACTTGCATCCTGGACCAAAACATGATCATTGAGAGTGAAACCAAAGCTACACAAACATGTCATCTTTAAGATATTAAAGCTTTAGTACTCAATCATTGGAGGTTACAGTACAGCCAAATTTTGCTGCTCTTCATCTATAAGTTGATGTCTTCAGTCTTTCTTCTTGTCTGGTTCGTCCAGGGCCGCCAATCTTTCTACAAGGGGAGGATGAGAATAGTGATAAGCAGAGAACCAAGGATCTGTGTTCATAGCTGACAGATTCTCCTCCTGAAAATGCAGCCATAAAAGGATTTTAGTTCCATCATCAGCAACAAAACTACTTCTTTACACATAATAAACATGAAGAACAAAAGCGAAAATTGAAAATATATCCACAAAGCAACCAAAAATTAAAAAAACAAAACAAATTTCATCAGTTAAAATTAACTTATGCTCATCAGCTTTTGGCCATGTTCTCTAAAAGGAAAAATAAAATAAACTTCAGAATTTAAAATTAACTTATACTAAGTTAAAATTTGTGTTTGAAGAAGCTAATGAGAAAAGTTTTCCAAATAATTCATGCACAAGTTAATTTAGTTTTTGAAATAAGCTTTATCATTTTTCCTTCTTATTTTCTACTTCTATAAACGCTTATGGTCTAAACAGAGCCTTTGGAGGAAATAGATGAGAGTACCTCTATACAAATTTAAATGCATAAGTTGATTTTTACTTATAGGATAAGTTAATTCATTTTAACTACACGCACTTATAGAAAAATTTATCCAAGCAAACTGTACTTCAAACTAGGAAAATAATAGTATGCAAGCACATATAATAAAAGGTCACCTGTAGTTTCACAAGACCAGATCGTAGTTCAGATGCATATCCAAGCTTCTTAGCAAAGGCATCAGCCTGCATAGGATGATAAACATAAACAAAGTCAAAAGGAGACAGACAACACAAAACATGGGAGATCAAGTCTATGCTCGGTCACAGTAGGAGTTAAAAAGGGTAGGTGGAAATTGCAATTATTTGGACAGAATAACCTGTAAATAAAATACATATATATTTTCCACTAATCCCTCTTCACTCCAACAAAGAGAGATGAAAGAAGAAGAAAAAGAAAGTAACCTGAAATTCAAATGATCGGCTGACAAGGTTCAGACCAAAGCTGACCAATTGCTGAAGTGGGATTACAGTATGCTGCAATAAATCCAGGTCAAAGGATGTTAAGTGCTTTGGAAATAAAATCTTCCATGACGCTATAGAAAAAGTAATGGGATGAAGGCTCAAACTTAGGTTGAAAACTACCTAAACAACACCCCAGTGGCTAAAGCTACCCAATAGCAAGGATCAATAGCTGTAATTTAAAGTAGTCAAATGGGCCTCTTATTTTTTTACCAGTAGAAGGGGAAGTCTGAGAAGGTAAAGCTTAATGAGTTTAAAAGTTAGTAACTAAACACGATTCCCAAAGCACAATCTTGGATGTCTCCCACGCCACCATAGCCTTTGGCTATGTAGATTTTGTACATGCAACGGATTATGCACCTTACATGGACATTTTGGGATGATTGAACGGCCAATGCAGTGATACAAAGCTCTAAAGTTAAAACAATTGAACATTCAATTCAGTTAACACCCACAGTAGGGATGGACCACGAATACAGGACAGGGCCTAAAATTAAATAAGTAAAGAAAAACAATATTTAAACAAAAAGTTGTAAATCATTTGCCATCTTTTGATCTTCAAATTCAAAAGGCTTCTTGCTCCAAGGCCCCAACATCCAAAGCAAATAAACAAATATTCAATTTCAGTTCTCCTTGATACAAAGAAAAGCACTACTTTTATATTAGCATGAGAAGGTGAGCAAGCCAAAGGGCAAACATAACTATTATATTTAAGCTACCCACCACATTATGGATTGAAGTCGTAATTGCTATAAAAGGAGGGCAAACTGACAGAAGGCATCATCTCAAATACATATTCCATTTGGCATTAACTATTTTGAATGTTTAAAATCATTTCGTATATCATGTTAATTGAAGATATACCAACAGGTTATCTAAAAAGAAACAAATAGTATCCTATCATTAACACAAAAAGTTGATTATATATATGCTAAAGAAAGATGTACGTCCAATAGAAATCCAGCAAACAATATTTTTAATGAAAAGACAATAAAATTGAAATGTACCTGGAATAAGATGAGCCCAATGAGGACTGGCTCTGTCTCAAACCCAAAACTTCGAAACAGATCAGTTGAATTTCGTACCAGTGTATATCCTCCAAATTGCAGAATTGTAAGAATCTACAACAATATATCAAAGCACTGCACTTAAACTTAGAAAATATTGCAATACCTTTTCCATTAAATATTTAATTCTATTTGACATGATGAAAAACACAAGCAAGCAATGTCTTTGATAGAGACAGAACACAAAGTGGTAATTTACACTCCCCTCTTACCCTTCCATCCCTTCTATTTTAAAAAATAGTATCCCCTGCCATGAGATATTAATGTATTAAACTTCAATATATTTTAATGTAAATGAGCCTATTATGACATTTTTTCTCTTTATGACACAGCATTATGAGTGGTTAGTTTTGAAGTTCCAACCAAATAATAGGTGGATCAAAACATCAATTTTCCTAAAATCCCAAAATCAATAATAAGTAGCCCAAAATTAGCATTAAGCAACCCTGCAAATTGCAGAAAGATTAAATTGGACCAAAGTGTAACATATTTCATCTCTCATTGAAGGAAATGTAATTGAAGCATCTAAGATACGAGAGAGCGTAATTTAAGAATCTTTTTGAGATGGGAAATGTACTTTACCCTTTAATAAATTTTAATTTTAAGATAATACAATCAAAGCATGCCTTGGATGTTCTAAAGGTATTCTATAAAATAGGAGGATTTCATTGAATTTACAAGTTTACAGCAGAATTTCCCATTGTCATATACATTATTTACAGTCACAAGGCCAAATGCAATAATAATAAGTTCTCAGTGACATTGCGCTTGATGGTTTCACAATTTGGACCATAAAAATACTCGTGTAATTAAAACAGAGGCAATCTATTATTCACTTTCAGTTCAGTAATGCTATTGCACAAACCTGCATTGCAACAAATGTGTACACAGTATGGTTGAGCTTCCAGTGTCCCAACTCATGGGCAATAACAGCAACAATTTCCTCATCATTTTTGCACTGTATAACACCGCTTGATAATGTAAGGATCACTCATAACCACAATTCTTAAATTGAGTACTAAAAATGGACACTCACCACCATAAACCACGCAAATATATCAATTCCACTAAAAGTTGAAAGTAAAATCAAAAGATTGCAAACCATTTATGCAAAAAATGCCAAGAACATTAGTTTTTCATCAAATTCTCACGTGAGATAGTAAATATGAGACAATCACATAATGTGGGAATCACAACCACTACCTGGAAAAAACCACATCTATATTAAAAACTCTCCCCTTTGTGGTACTTAGATAGCTACATAGTACATAGACTCCAATAGTTTAAACTATAAACAGAAGCAGTACATATAAGAAATGATAAGAAATATATCATAAAGTAATAGGCAAGGCAGCCATTACAAGGTATAATCATTAATTCATGGGAAAAAACTACTAGTTAATTGTGGACCAACAAATTCAGTCATCTCAATCAATTTGAATATAAGTTTTGAGTACAATATAACCCTAGCCCTAGCCTTTAAAATAGGAATTTTATAATGTAGGTAGCATTTCATTGAATGAAAGCTGGGAGAGGGAGAAGTATACAAGCATTTGAAAAGATTCACTCAAGATTATTTTTTAACAAGAAGCAGCTTGAGAAAACATAATGAGTAAGAATTTTATACAAATAAAAATCTTCTAATAGGCTGAAACTCGAGCTATAAAACAACCCGAAAGACAAAATAACTCTCTACAGTATTAGTAATTCCTAACCTGTTGAATTAATGTATCATAAAGCACAATCCTCTTGTTCTTGAAGAATCCATACATATAGGCCTGCAGTATATATTTAGATAAATTAATTCAAGCAAATTTACAAACTAAAGATAAAAAATTGTGAAAGACTATTTTCGATACTTTCTTTTTTTCATGACATAACAAATTAAAGAGAGGGTATGCAAATTAGAAAGTGTGATCACATATCCAACTCAAGATTATAAGACACAAAAATAAACAGCATCCGTAATAAGCCATCATCATGAGGTTTTTTAAGAAAATATACCTTACGCAACTCAGTAGTGAAAACCACAAGCCAAGTAAATCACTCCAAAACAGAGTGACATCAAATACAATCCTATAATTCCATCAACAGAAGTATGACAAAATTTGAGCATGCAATACTAAAAAAATGTCCCCTAAGGACATGATTTCTTGCTACAAACAGTGATTTGTATTCTTGTAACATATTCCTACTGCTATTCAAACAATACCATACTTAGTATTAACAAAAATGAACACAAAAATGTGAAGGTACATATCCTTCATAAGTTTTTTCACAAGGTTCATCCAATCATATGAAAGCCATTATTCAAGACTAATCACCAAAGGGATTAAAAAACAGATAAAAAGACACCAAAATTTTTTAACATCTAGGCCAAGAAAAGAAAACAATCAAACAAGCAACATAAGAAAATTCTTAAGGGTTAGCATTTCATAAAAAAAGTCATGGTGATTGACAAATTGCAGTAAATTTGAATCCTATGCATGCATACAGACAAGAAAAATTAAGAATTTCTGGATCTCAAAGGTGGGTGTAATGAAAAATACAAATTAAAGTTGATGAATCTATTTGAGATTAGAGTAAATATGCATCATTGCAAGAAGGGTAACTGTGGTGGGAGGAGTTCAATATTTCCTTACATTGCTGTGACTTGATCTTGTGGATCCATCGACAACAAACAGTTTCCTTAACGGAAAGTTGAGGGAGGAAGCAAGTTTCTCGATTTTCTCCCTGAGTTGACCATCTGGAAGCTAGTTACCAGAATGTCATGAGCAAAAAGATAAAGATATAAAGTATGATTAAAAAAATACAGAAAAAATTACACTGATCTCCCCTTCGATTTGCAGTAACTACAATTACACCCACTTTGTATACACCCAACCCAACTCCATTAATGTGTTAATTATGATTACAGCTTTAACACAGCAGTTATTGGTCTGTTAAAAGCATTAATGGCACTAAACGTGCCTGTGACTTTCATTTTTTGTTCTAGTTTTTTCAAAATTAGACTCATAAAACACTAGACAACTGCCCCCTTCCTTTGGGATGCTTCTCCCAAAACCAAGACAGACTGTTCCTTATCAAAGCCATGCTCTAAATCATACCCATCTCCCCACCATCACTGCCTGCACCCATCTCCACCAACTTGACCCATCCCGAAACCTCCATGCCATCCCCCCATCCCCAACAGAAAAGAGTCTAAGTGTAATTAGCGCTAACCTAGAAGAATTCAATGTAACTATCCCAAAATTAAAATAAGCATATGTATATTTTTATAAAATATTGCAAGATGAGAAATTCTTACAGGAGTGAACTTATTGAAGAGTGGAGCTATAAGTACAGGATAAAGAGTCATCATCACAATAGAAAGACCAAATGTAAACGCCCAAAGATAGATTGCTAAGTACGGACCTCCTTTCTGCAAAAATTAAAATGAATGTTGAAATAGAAAACAAGGAGTCCATCTCTTCATCATAGCCAAAAAAAATGACAGAAAGAGCATATAATAAAAAGTAGTAAATATCACACCCAAAAATAACTCAAAATTAGGAACAACTATAAAATCCAAACATCAGGCTAAGTTTTCAAGCAATGATTATATTGAATAGCAGAAGACTTTACCTGTACTATTACAATGATTGCAGCCACAATAGGTGGACCAATTATTACAGCAAGAAAAATTCCTTTAATCATGTCCCTAAAGAATAACCAAGGTGTTTGCTGTATAAAGATCATAAAAATGTAAGGATACAATCATATATCAATTTTACAAAAGAAACTTACATCAATATTAGAAAAATGATATGTCAATTCAAACTCAGGTGTGAAAAATGTCAATGAAATAATAGATTGATGATTGAATTTGAAGGAAGAATATGAACCTTATTAAAACCATGACGGGCCTCAATCACAAAAGTTGAGTACAGAGAAAAAGGCAAATCGGTTATCTGCAGAAAAGGTAGAAGTACATCATACAATTTTATTAAAATGTAGATGATAAGATTGATGATAATAATAATTCCAATGCGCATATATCAGAAGCACCAAAAAGCTAGAATCCATAATCAGCCAAAACTATAAAAAAGAAAACCGTATTCCAAAAAATAATGTTTCAGCACAGGATATCAAAAAAAGAAAAAAAAAAAATATCCAAGTTGATCTTGGTGAAGTTGAAGACGGAGTAAAACTGATGTCTCAATTATGCACAATAAACCCAAAAATTACTTTATTCCCTAGCAATAAAAAGTGTCAAAAACATACCTGTGACCAAATCATCAAACCAGCTAAAAAGGCAAGAGTATGCAGTATTTCATTCTCTGCATTGAGACCAACTGATGCCGCATATTCTCCTGATTTCTGCAATCAATAGAAATTTTACAATGGCAGGGAAAAAGCTGTAATTCAGAAACACCACACCAAATTCTCACCTTCCAAAACCAGGGCAATACCCCAAAGTACAAAATTGTAGAGTCTGTCACTATTGTCACAAACTCGTGAATAAAATGGAAGTGGCTGGACAAAGTAAAAATAAAAGTCATGTGTAAGAATGCTAATAAGACACGGAAAAAAATACACAATTATGAAAAAAAAAAAAAAAAACAGAATCATCCTTGTGCGAGACTAAGATATCATTATCTAATGAAAGAAATTCACAGGAACAAAAGAACAAAACCTTTTATCGAGACTATAGGCTCTTGATTTCTCAAATTTCTCTTGGCTGATAACCCCTTCTAAAGTCTTTGGAAGAGTTGGAAGTTTGAGGGCCTTATGTTGCCGCACATCCAAGTAAGTTTCAAATACATACATTAATATCATAAACCCTGAAAATAGATCAGAAGAAAACCAGGAACGTTTAAACCCTACATTTAATTTTCAACTTTTCAGGGTTAAGCAATGGAATACAACCAAAACAGTACATGAAAACAATATAAGATAGTCAAGACTGAGCCAAACCAACAGATAGAAAAAAGCCAAAATCATGGAGAATAGTGGTGTAAGTGAAGGGGCTAGACCAATTGGTTGTAGGGTCCAGTGAAGCTTAACAACAGTGAGTAATACCATGAATTAAGATTTAGGTGCCAGATTTGAGCAGCTACTCCTTGTAATATTCATTTTATTAGTTTCACTTTTGCCCGTGTATAAGCCTATAGTTTGCTATATAGATCGATCCACATTATGCTTCATGTCTGTTCCTTCTCCCTATTTATATTTGTTCACTTAGTTTGAAGAGTCTGCTATTTCAATAACACAAAGAATTTCCACACGAAAAGAGCTGTGTAGTGTCATGAAGCACTAACCAAACATGTTCCATTACATCCATCCAATTTGACATATTTATGAAGTTGTTCACACTATCAAACACGTATTAAGGTCAGCCAACTATGTTTTAATAAAGATCCCAGTAAAGAATCAACGCAAGATCAAGCAACTAATAAACTCGCAGTTAAATAGCGAAGTATGTCTGCCAATCAGTGAAGTCCAGGATGATGCAAGTCCATCAGAGCTCGCCGCCATAACACATCCTTGACCACCACAACATCATTTAAAACCCTACTTTGTCTTTTGTTTCTTCTTCTCAAGTTATAATTAACTAAATAGAAAAGAAAGAACACTGTCTATCGACATTATTCTATCTCCCCAACACTGGTTAATTGTCAAAAATCAAAGGGGTTTCCATTTTAAAAAAAAAAACTACATACAGAAAATAACAAGAACATAAATGCATGCTAGTGCAAGTAAAAGAGGGGGCTGGGGCTCAAAATCCTCAAGTGAATAACCACAGAACTTTTAATTAACGCATAATTTAAATCCAGCAAAAGGGTCAAATTACACGATGTACTCAAGAAATGGCAAATTCACTAGAAACCCAAATCAAATTACCAGGGAAAAGAAAGAAACTTTATTTACAATAACATGACCCAGTAGCTGAAAGAAATGGTTTTGAATGTGGAAAAGAAGAGAGAGGGAAGGAGAGGGAAGGAAAGGGGAAAAATGCAGAAGGGGCAATAGAGAGAAAAGAAAGAGCTCACCGACAACGGCTTCCATGTAGGGAAACGCCATGGCTAACACAGACGCTGATGAAACACAACAAGAAACGAAGTACGAGAGAACTCAGAAATGGAAAGAGATCAATGGGTTTTATAGAGAGAGATGTTTCGAATAATGGATTGGTAATAAAAACCCCCTTAGGTCCCAATGTTTGGGACGCATCAAACAATTTTGGGTGTTATGTTATCCATTTAATTATGTTTTTACTGTATAAAATTTTGGAAAAATTTGTTTCTTTAACTAAAAAAATATTTTAGTTTTTACAATTTTCATAAAATCAGTTTTTAATCTGTTAGGTGACAAAAACATCAATAAACAAACAAAAATATGTGATTAAAATTGACCAAGTCATGTCAACACTTATAATAATGTTATCCATCTTTACACATCAAATACATATTTTCTGAAGAGACAAGGATCAAAATAATTTTTTAATTTAAAAGAATAAATAAAAACAGGTTTTTTTTTTCAAATTTTATAAACTAAAGATATAATTATACTAATATTAATTATGCAAATATTTTTTTACTAAATTATTTTTAAAATACAAAATTCAAATAATTTATAAATCATTAATTTTATACTCTATGGAATTTATAAAAAAAACAAGTGTAGCTTAAAAATTTCAAAAATAAAAATATATAGATAACATAAACACTAATTAAAATTAATTTTTAATGTTCAATCAACGTGTCTGACCAAGTTTAAAATAATTATTAAATTCAACATTTATTTTAATTTTAATTAATGTTGAGACAATTTTATATTTTCTAAAGACAAATATATGTTTAAATTGAATCAATGATGGAAAATTCAAAGTGAGATTCATCACAATTTCAAGTATGGATTACACTGTTTCTAAATTATATTAATAACTTAATGTAATTATTGTAACAGTATAAAAAATCTTACAGTAAATGGTAAAATTTTTATCTTATTATAAGTATTTTAAATTGATTAGTTTAGGATGTTAGGACCTTGCAAACTGTAGAGACAACTTAAGTGTTTGGAAAATAATAAGGCCATTAGAAAAGAGGAAATAGAACAGTAACATACAAAAAGAATCAGTAACATATTAACATTACATCTGAATGAAACAAGGAATACAACAGTCTCTTCTGGTCCCCAACCTTACTTTAATCCTATGATTTTCCATCAAAACTATGTCACTTCCTTCCTCTGCCTCCCCTTTTTGAATCAAAATGATGAGACTTGAGTTTCTTTTTCCGAGCAGCCTCGGCAGAACCACTTCCCTCTCTGAAGGGCATACCCATAAGAGCCAACAATCTTTGAGCTTCTTTATCGGTATTAGCAGTCGTGGCAATGCAGATGTCCATTCCCCTAGGTTTGCCAACAACATCAGCTCTGATTTCTGGGAACACACCCTGGTCCTTAATGCCAATGCTGTAATTCCCATGGCCATCAAAGCTATTGGGGTTCACACCTTGGAAATCTCTTGTCCTGGGAAGTCCCAAGTTGATGACTCGGTCTAAGAATGAATACATAATCTGTCAAAATTCAAACAGTTATCATATTATACTTATGTTTTTTTAACTGTGTTTTAAAATATAAGTTTACTGACATGTATAGAATTCATCTTGGAGAATTATCATATATTGCATGATATCAGAAACCATTGCTTGTTTGAAACTACTGCTACTTTTGAGATTCCATGTGAATTTTGGTCTTAAATCTAATATGAGAATTTTGGGTTGTAAAATATATTCACAAATGCAGATGACTCATTAAATTTCTGTCTTTATTATAGTGAAAAAGAAAATTAAACACAAATTGTTAGTGTAGTCTAATTGAAAGAAAACAATGTTGATCATCACAAAACAACATAAAAGTTCAAAATTTACTTTAACTAATTCTAGATAAACAAGTTCTGGATCATTTTTGTTTTCATGTGGAGAATAATATTTTCTAAGTAAGCATTTTCTGTACAAAATAATGTTAGACTACAGACAGCATACCATGTCAACAAAGAATATTGCCAATTTGTAAAATAAAAGGATATATTCCAAACCTAAATAGCAACTGTGTTCTAGGTTATTTTTTTAGTGTTAAGTATGGAATCCACACTTTTGCCATAGATTATTTAACTTCTCAAGTTCTTAAGTTGGTCAACAATCGATTACCACTATTCAGAAATGCTACTAACGTCATTCTATTTCTATTTCTCTTAAGGGATGTCATAAGGCATATACAATCCTTAACCGCATATAAGGACAAGTTGACAGCAGTACATTTATCAGCATGGAAGCTACACATTTGCCAAAGATTATTTTAACTTTTCAAGTTCTATAGTAGGCTACAAATCCATTACCAATGTTGAGAACTGATACTAACTTACCAGATCTAACAAATATGTCTTAGCAAAGAAATAAAACCCTTTCATAATCATATAAATCCCAATGGAACTTTATTCCAATACTATACCTCATTCTATTCCTCTTTCTCTTAGGGGATGTTAAAAGGCTTACACAAGATCCTTAGGCACAGATAATGGATAAGTTCAAAAATTGTAGCCATAAATTTCCAGAAGCATATCACCACTAGTCAAAGTTCCTTATACCAAGACATTTATTTGTATCAGCAAAACAACCACACTGTCAGGAAAATAATAAATCCATGTATCATCAGTGTAGCAAGCTCAGTACCAGAAGCCAATAAGATCATGATACTCAAATTGATCCAAATATCATCTACAATAGGAAAACATCTAGAGTCGTGATAGAAAAAGTGTAAACAAATTCATTAAATCATCACATGCCAATCAACTATATTCATTAGACAATATAAATCCAATGCTACAACACGCTCACATTTCCTCTTAGTGTCACAGCAATCCCAAGCGGTTGACCTTCCCTGATCTTAAAGGTGGCAAGAGAAGCCCTAGCCCGAGTCTTAATAGGTCTCTGCCCTGTGATCAGTGCTAGATCACTTATTGCCGCGTCCAAACCCTTAGAATTTTGTGCAGCTTCTCCAATACCACAGTTAACCACAATCTTCTCAATTTTTGGCACCTGAAATGAAGATAAAACCCAACATTGCAAAAATTGAAGGGAAACCAAATTTTCGTGCCTCCTTTTCATCTTTGACACTATATTACATTGAAATTTATGGTATATTTGGGAGAGAAAATAGAAAAGAAAGGACAGATAAAAACATTCTCTTACATTTGGTTAAGGAAAAAAAACAAAGACTTTTAGAAACAAAAATTCAATTCTTTCTTCCCTTTCATTTTCTCTTCAATTCAAATTCAACCTTTCTCTCCTCCCTGGTCTTCATTCCACACCAAACACACCATTATCTCCCTTCCCCCTAATCAACCCCAAAAGAAAACTGAATTTTCACCGTGAAACCCCTTGAAACCAAAAAACTTATCACGCCTCACCTTAATTTCGCCACTGGGTCACACCAAATTTGCAAAACCCCATCAACCCAAAACCATAAAAAATAAATAAATAAACAACAAAAACAAAAGAAAATTTCACAGTAACACCCCCGCCCCCGCAATAAATCCAAAGCAGCTTAACACACCCCCATCACATTTCTCCTCCCAATTGCTACCAAACCCGCAGAATCCCATCAACACAAACCCAAAAAAGATTCAAACCTTCACTATCAAACAATCTTAACAATAAGCCCATTAAGCAAAGATAACAAAACTTCGCAAAACCTGGTGCCTGTTGGTGTAAGAGAACTCCTCTACGAGCAAGGGAACAATTTTCTCAGTGTAAGCTGTTTTGAGCCTGCTGGTCTTCTCTGCATCAGACTTCTCCACCAACACAACCGCAGAATCAGAGGCCCTCACAGACAGCACTGCATTCCCATGTCTGTTTCCATGAGGAAACACTGAAGAAGAAGAAGAGAATGGAAAGGCACGAAATTGAGCGAAAAATGAGGACCCAGATGAGTGTAGAAGCGAAGGAGCAGTGGCCATGGTGGTTATTCAGTGCTCGCAGTCTGAGCTGATTATGGTGGATAGATAGCATTGGAAGGGGGTTTAGAGGGCAGTGTTGGAAAATGCCCTTGTGTTGAATTCTATTTACGAAGATCAACAACGTGGGATGAGAGAAAATCTTGGACAACCTAAGGGTATACAAGGAACCTTATGTTTGGTTGTGTGGGTGTAAGCTCTGGGGCAAAAATGCAAGAAGCTAAGAATGGATAAGGGGTGGAAAACTAAACTGTAAAATACCCGTTTTACCATTTTTGAGAAAAATAATAATAATAATAATAATTTTGTCTTTGAAAAACAGAGTAAAATGTATAAATTATAAACTGTGAAAATACAGATCCTATTACATTAATATTTAAATAAAAACTTAAAATTATATATTTAACTCAATATAGTTTATTTTTTATTCTTTTGTTAAGTTATATTTTTTAATTACAATACACTTAATATATAATTTTTTAAAAGTATAAGTAAATTAAGATTTTAAAAATTGGTATGAGAAGTTTCCACGAATTTTCTCAAATGAGATAAAATGTAGCAAAATGGAGCTGGGTTTCAAAATTGTAAACTGAAATGTATGATATATTTGGTAGAACAAAATAGGAAGATAAAAATTTGTTGATGCCATGTGTTATTAATTATGGCTGTTGCAATAAATTGAATTTTCTTTTTCATTTTCTTTATAATAATTTTGTTATTAATATTATTAAATGACATGTTCATGATAAGATTAATATTATTCACAATACTTTGAGACTCAATATATTTGATGGAGTTTTATTATTAAAATGAAGAAAACTTGCTTCATATAGAGTAATGGTAGGGAAATATAGATTACTTTTTTTTAGCACAAAAAGGTATTAACATTGCATGTGTTGAAGAGAAATTACATAAATTTTACTCTTGGGAGAAGTTTAGTTTCAACATAGAACACGTAATTTAGTTTAGAAAAATGTTTGGATGAACTTTATAGGATAGAAAAATATATTAACAAATGTTTTAATAATTACAATTATTTTCATTCTAATTTTTATTAATTATTAATATTTTTCTTTATTATTATCATAATTATTAGTCAAGCTTTACTTAATCCCACTTACATTTATTTAAGGGTGTCAAACAACATTAAAATTTAATCATGTTTAACATAATCTAGACAAATTTATTTGCTTTAGAAGATTAAGTTTTATAATAAAGTTGCACAAAAAGGTGTTTCATCCCTAAACAATTTTGGTATTAAAAACTCTATCACCATTTAATTTATCCTTTATCAAGATATATATATCATTTATGATGCTATTTAATTTTAATAGTTAAAATTTAATATTTATATTAATTTAAAATATTTTTTAAATTAAATATATGTATTATTATTTTTTATTATATCAAAGTAGTAGTTTAATTAAATATATTATTTATTATACACTGTATTGAAGTTAGATTTTAATGGAAAAAAACATAAAACAGACATTGAAAGCAAAATATTACCTTAAATACTATCAAAATATTAAATTTACAAAAATCGTATACGTGAGTTTGTTTTTGAAAAATGACACTATTTCTTCATCATTCAACATTAATAGTTATTTTAAGCGAGTATAATATTCATTTAGGTTATGTATTTATTAATTTACATTTTTGTTAAATAATATAAGTATTTTTATTTGATAGAAAATACACAATAAAATAATCTAATTGAAAATAGCATAAAAAATGATAAAACGTTTTCCTGTATAGAATAGTATTGATATTTTCAATTTCAACATCATCTAAATTCTCATAATTCTATTTTTATGTTATTTGTTGTCACTACTTTTTTACACAACCAACATAATCCTGATTATTTTTATTACCAAGTATCAAACAAAAAATGAAAATTAGCTTTCAATTACAATTATTTATTTTAATTATTTTTCAACTCAAGCATATTAATTTTTTTTTGAAAAAAATGTGTAAAATAAATATTATAAAATTTATACATATATACTAAAAAATATTTAAATTCTAAATATTTTCTACTTAAACATTAGCTATCTTCTTCTAAAAAAATAATACATACTAATCATCCACTAAACAAATTTTAAATAAGGATTCCCTTAGAAAATTATACATTATCAATTAAATTAAAATTTATTATAACATAAGTAATAAAAAAAATGTGAAAAAAATTTCCATCGTAGACTAATTTTACTCATACATAAAATTATTACAAACAATTAAGAATTAAACGAGTTTTTGAAAGAGAGATTAAGACACTAATTCTAATTATTACTAATTTGTTTGTCATAAAAAAAAGCATTCCTATCCCATTGTTTGGCGTAGATAATTATAACACCATAATAGTAACGATTTTCTCTCTCTCACTTCAAATCGCTTCCTCTTCTCGCTCACTCCCTCTTCCTCCTTTGCGATCCATCACTGCCAAATCTCGCCGAGATTTCGATTCCACGCCCTTCCGGTGATCAATTTTCTTCATAACCCTCGATCCACGCAGGTCCTCTGTAAAAATCCAAAACCCTAGTTTTTTCTTTTCATTTTTTTTCTTAGTTTCACGGCGGAGCTTTAGATTAGGCACAAACCCTTCTATGATTACGGTCCCCTTCGTTTTCCCTTGGAGCCAATTTTCATGGGTATTCCACAAATTTTGAATTGAATCTTTTTTACCCATGAATCTGCGTTATGATTTTTGGGCGATGAAGTGTATATATATTCCTCACGAATTTCATTGAAGAGGAGTGTGGTTATCCTCTTGTTAGATGATGGGTATTGCGAATTTTTCACAAAGGAGGAAGCTTGGGAGGGTTTTGGATAGTGGGTCTTGTTGATTGAGTTGGATCAGTGACTGGAATTTTGCCTGTATATATTGTTCTGGGTTCTTTTGTTTTCTTGGTTTTGAAGATTTCCGCATCATATATTGTAGAAGTGGTTAATGGATAAGCAGGAATTGACCTCGTTCTTTCACTAGGACGATATTATTTGAGGGTTTTAACTTTTACCTTGTTTGGTATTGGAAGCAAAAGGAGTTTCTGGTTATAGTTCTCATAAGGGTGAGCGTGCGTTATGAATTGTGTTTGTGATGATGACTATTGACTAGTGCTCTTTGTGGTTGATACTTTACATTGTAAATTGGTTCGAAATATTTGGCTATTTTCATCAAATTTGTGAAGAGGAATTCTTAGGTGGAGAGAACAAAATGAGCTTTGAAAATGAAGATCAGAGCTTGTTAGATCAGGCAACTGATCAAGGATTGCAAAAGTAACCTTTCTTCTTTGACAATCTTTTTGCCTGTTTTACATGTTTTCCATCAAAATCAAAATAACATGTGTTGTAACACTTATCCTGTTGGTGGTGATTCAGGAAGTCAAAAATTTCATACACTAGGGAATTTTTGTTATCGCTAAGTGGATTGGATATATGCAGGGAGTTGCCTAGTGGGTTTGATCAATCGCTTTTAAGGTAAAGTTTGTTGTGCTGCATCATCTGTTTCTACTATTATGATGGACGCAAGTCAATGCAGTTGTGCAGGAATGCTGCATTTTTCTTTTCAATTATTGTGTTATGCCATGCTTTTGTTGGTAATCTCTATCCTTTATTTATTTATTTGGAAAACAGTGAATTTGAAGATGCTTACCAAGATAGGCAGAGAAGTTCAGGCAGTGTGCCAATGCATAGCCTTAGACGTAATGAATATGGTTCATCCCCACCAACCAGAGGGGATAGCTTTTCGCGGGGAATCCATGGAAAATGGGAGACCCGATCTTCTGGACGGTCGGATAAAGACAGTGATTCTCAATCTGAATGGGATTCAGGTTTTTACACTTGATCAGCAAGAATATTCCTGTTTTTTTAATGGAAGAATCCTTAATTGATATGACAATCTTTCCTGTATCTGCGACTCATTGATTGGTGCTGAAGTAGAAGTTTCTGTAAAAGGTTCTTTTGATCTATTTCTTTATTTGTGTTTATTTTGCAGATTCTGCAAAACGTTTTGGCAACCAATCTCGTAGATCTTGGCAAGGTCCTGAGCATGATGGGCTTCTTGGTAGTGGTTCTTTTCCTCGCCCCTCTGGGTATACCCCTGGATTGTCTGCTCCAAAACTTCGAGCTAATGAGACCTACCAGCTAAATCGGTCTAATGAGCCATATCATCCTCCGCGCCCTTACAAGGTTAGTTGAAGTTGTTATATCTCAGAGCTGTATGCTGGCTACTTTGCGATATTGTTTTCTTCCAACAAGTCCTAACTCTGATGTATGATTATTATTTTTTGTGGCAATGCCATGGATAATATTGAAATCATATTTAATTTTATTAACTTCAATGCTTAGTATTGTTTTTCCTTGGATGCTTTCCAGGCACCTCACTCACGTCGGGAGACTAATGACTCTTATAATGATGAAACATTTGGTTCTTTGGAGTGTACAAGTGAAGACAGGGCTGAAGAGGAAAGAAAAAGAAGAGGTAACTGTTCATTTCTAGAAAATATTGTGGTTTGAAAAAAAATTTCTCATTATATATGGCTTTAGAAGTTCTGTTTACCTTTGTAATTAGGGTCATGTTAAGTTCATGTGTAGTGAATTTTTTATTAAATGGATGACAACATTCTTGCCAGCTTCTTTTGAATTGATGAGAAAGGAGCAACATAAAGCTTTCCAGGACAAAAATAAGTTGAACCCGGACAAGAATAACGAAGATTTTGACATAACTACACTTGTTGAAGACGGCGAGAAAAAGATAGTTAATCGGAGTAATGAGTCTGTGGAGCCTCATGTGACTCTAGCAGCTATAAGCAATGATGAGAAATCTTCTTCCCTTTCACAGACTCCTTCAGCAGCTAGACCACTTGTACCCCCTGGTTTTGCAAGTACAAAATTGGAACGTAATATTGCAACCAAAACTTCCCTTACCACACATTCAACAGAGGTAACTAGTTATCATTTTTTATTCTTATTTTACTTGTGGTCTTTTGTAGCCTAGTTATTCTTAGAAGCTGTTATTTTTCAAATGTTAAGCGAAAAGATTAATTTATTGATTTATTGAATTTGGCATTCAACTTGATGTTACTTGTAAATTTTAATTTTTGATATCTTCTTTTATAAATGTTATCTCTTTGTGTAGGGAATTTCAGTTGTTTTGTTACTGTTAATAATTATGATAGGAAGTTGGTATTTCTTGTTTGACAACTGTTTCCTATACTATGTGATATTTTTACACGGGAATCATAGATGAAATTTTGTATTCTAATTAACCATAACTGCTCTACTGGCATAAAACTGTTAGAAATCACTAAAGGACTTTATTATTTCAAAGTGATGGATAGAGTATGGTTATAAAAATGTCCTGACTGTCTGAAGAGGGACCTTTGTCTCATAAACTTAGTTTGAAAGTGAGGATTGGTTTATTCAAGACACTAGTGTCTTCCATGCTGGGACTTTCGAGACACCACCAAATCTTAGATTCTATCATCGCAGCTAATTTTGATTTTGATTTTTACCTAGTCTGAATGTTGGTTTCATGTCTAATTATAAGTTTAAATACAAAATACCTTAGAGATTTCGAGGTTTTTGTAGAGCAACCTCCAATCAAGGAAGAGTGCATAGTACTGGCAGGTTATTTGACTGTGTCCCTGATAATATTGTATGAGAGGATACGAGATAGTACATTGTGATATACTGTTTAAAACAACATTCTGCTAAAATCTATAATTTCCAAGTACCAAACTTCAATGTCAACATCCAAAATTTGTATAACCAGAAAGGTTTATAATCAGAGTCTATACCTTAATTATGATGCTGAATCAATATGAAGGATATTGTAGGATTTTGCCGCATTATTTCTTTCATGTGCACATACTTCTCTCCCTAAAAGACTGAAAGCCTAGAACTTGAGAAGTCTGTTTAATATGAGAAGAAGGGTTTAATTCCTCCGTAGATTTTTACATAGTTAACTTTTAAAACCATGTTATTTATAAAACTCGGCATGTGGACACCAGATGATCTGTAGTTCTTTTACTTGTTACTCTATCACTGATAAATGAATTGTGCTTTATTATATGTGCCATTATTCTTGGCTCTTTTTTAATATATTTTTTCTTATTCTGATGCTTGCATAGGCTGGACAACCTGCAACTGGTGATACTGGAGGTAACCTTGTGTTCAGTATAAATTCTGACAATAAAGAAGGGAAATTACTAACCAAGCTAATGGATGGTGATCAAAAGAATCTTCAAAATACAAATCTAAATATTTCAATTAACCATGTGAAAGATAACATTTTAAATTTATCATCAGTTTTGGATAATCCGGACATTAAAATTGGAACGGGTGATCAATTGAGGAAGAGATCTGCTCTTTCAGAAGTCTTGGAAGCATCTCAGAATGCTGAAGTAAAAGGAAAGGAGGCTATTGGAGCTTTCAATCCTGATAATTCAAACTCTATCCTATACAAGCTTTTCGGTAATGCTTCAACAGTAGACAGTGACAAATCTAATAGTATTATTGAGGTAATTGTGGAACTTACTGAAATTTCCTTTTTGTAATGTCAAGAACGTATTAACTGAACTTATCATCTTCATTCAACTATGTTATGTGTCCTTGGGGTTATAAAAAAATTGATAAACCACAACTAGTGGACATTTGTGAAAAAGAGATACTTAACCTGCTTTGCTCGAAAAATTGTTATTTGGACTAGTGTTTTGTTTTCTGCTTCTACTCTACAACGTTATTAAGAGTTTAATTGATTATGCTCTTGCTCTTACAGCAGCCTGATCATAAAGCAGATGTGACATGGAGTCCACATGCCTTCCAATCTTCCAAGTTTGCTCATTGGTTTGTTGAAGAAGGTCTACTTATATAAAAAATTTTAGTGATTCCAATGTTTTTATGCTTCTTAAGTTGTACTTTGTGAGTTGATTTTAACTTATTTTCTAATTCCCTACTCACCTTACTGCAGAAAAAAATCCAGTGGATGACATGACACAAAGGCCAAATGACTTGCTGTCACTTATTGTTGGTGGTGAAAAGGGGGGTTTGCAGACTTCTAATGTAGAAACAACTGGGCATATTGTATCTAATTTTTCTTTCCTAAATCCTGAACCAATTAGTGAACATATGGCATCAAATGCAGCACATACCACTATTGACAACTCTGAGCAATTGTCCAAGAGCGATAAACCCGAGGTTTCACCAGCAGTTCTTACATGTGAAGATCTGGAACAGTCAATTTTATCACAAGTTAGTGAAAATGAATCATCACGTCAGCAGCCCATTCAGGATAATGATCTTGATGCAAAAACTGGGCAGTCTACTTCAATCGATAATCATGCATCCCAACACCTCCTTTCTTTGTTACAGAAAGGAGCCTCATACAATGATACGGAACTATCATCTATTCTAGATTCTACAAACAAGGTGCCTAATATTGATGGAGTGACTACCAGCAATGAGCTTGATAATCTTGGAGAAGAAAATGCTGATGTTTCCAATTCATCAAAGACTTTGACACTGGAAACACTTTTTGGGTCAGCTTTTATGAAGGAGCTTCAATCAGTTGGAGCACCCCTTTCTGTTCAAAGGGGTTCAGTTGGATCTGCAGGGGCTGATGCTTCAGAGTCTCTTCTGTTTCCTTTCCCTACCTCAGACAATGTTCACCCTCCCACAGGTGAACTTAACCTGAATAGGCATGGAAGTGGTGTTCTGCCATCAGACCAAACAAAACAACCCAAAACTAATAGATTTGATGAGCAGTGGTTGGGATATTCTGATTCCCAGATAGATGTTAATTCATCGTTGCTTCAGACTGAACTTTCCAAAGCAGGTTTCAAAGGGCCTCGTGATATTCACCTTCCAGAAGAAGATAACTTGATTACAGTTGGTGATCCTCTGCAAAACTTTTTATCTGCTGGAAATATAGTTAAAACAGATATATCCCAAGACACAGCAGTTGACATTACTAGAAAACTGGCAGCTATGAATCCTGCATTTAGGGATGACCGACTTATTACGAGAAATCATGAAGGCCCAGCATACCCTCATGGTGGTCCTTATGATATGAGAGAACCTGGTATTCCATATCAGAATCTTAATGTCCAACGATCTCAACAAATCCACCCTCAATTGAATCATGGTGGCCCAATGTTTAATCAACTGGATTCTCATCCTCCTCATATTAGTTCTTATATGAAGCTTCCAACTCCTGATGGCATGATTCATCATGACTCACCACCAAATCATCAATTTCCAGGAAATATGCTTCGTCCTCCTTTCCATCAATCAAACAGTGGACTGGCGGGGTTTGATCCTCCTGTTCATCATTCTATGTTACAACAGATGCATATGCAAGGAAACCTTCCCCCACCTCATCTATTACGTGGATTCCCAAGGGGTGCACCTATGCCACCTCATCCCAGCAATCCAATGACTGGCTTCATGCAGGAACCAAACCCAATGCAAGGCCAAGGCTTTCCATTTAGTGGTCACCAGCATCCTACTTTTGGTGGCCCTGGAATGCAACTGCAAGGTAAGACATTTGATTTACATTATCATTGTATTTGTCATTTTATGATTATTGTGACTTACTTGAGTGCATAAAAAATGCACAATTATAATTACTACTTTACATTTTGATGATCACAAATGATCTTTATAATAGTTTCTTTCTGCTTGCCCATTTTTTATTCACCTTGACGGTTGTGTTTTAAGAGCAAGTTTAATCACTTTAGACAGTGACTCTGCCATGGGCATGTCAGCAAAACCATTTCACGCTTACGTGCATGCATCCACTTAAGTGTGTGCACTCGAGATACAATGCTCATAATAAGATACATTTCCACGTTCACATAAACACTCATCCACCAGTTCATATTATTGGTTTTGCTTTGTTCTGGTTTACACAGTTGCTTCTACTTTGTGAACAAAAGAACAGTATTCAAAGCTACTATGTATGCTATGTTTACACTCAAAGCAACATGTTGTTGCTTCTGTTTTTTCACGGTGATACTACAATTTTTGGTTGCTTACTACCTAGCCAAACACACTTGGGTGGAAGATATCATGCCTGATAGTGATTATTATTTCCTTGTTTTGCAATTGCTGTTGGATCACATGATTAATTTTAATCCACAATTTTTAGTCTCTTGATCTATTTTCAATTCCTGATATACTTTTTGGCTATTTCATTAGCAGCTCCTGATGTTGGTGGTGGAAGAAATCATCCAGAAGCACTTCAGAGGCTTTTTGAGATGGAGCTGAGGTCAAACCCAAAGTCAATCCATGCTTCAGGTCACAACCAGGGGATGTATGGTCAAGAGCTAGACTTGGGTTTTGGGTATAGATAGTGTACTATCCTTGTTGATGTGTATACTAGATTGTATTCACCTAATGTTGTGCTGATCTATACCTCCTGCATGGAAGTTGGGTTTCATATGATGCTTTTCTTTGGAAAAATTAGCTATTCTGTAATTAATGATTTTTCATCAATTTGCATTTTGCGGGGATTTCAATTTGCTGCCTTCCTTTTGTTAACATAATCAAAGTGCTTCCAACATGGGTTTTGGAACAAAGACTAATGATGTATGCAGGAGGAGGAAGGCGATTTCCTGTTTTGGGGATATTGAAGGCATAGCTGGAAGGAAAATTGTTAGGCAGCAGAGCAGTAACGTCTGTTCTTGAGTGTCTGTCTGGTTGTGTTTTTTGTGGCATGAAGATGTTGTTTACGGCTCCTTCACATTTAGCTAGCTTAATGGTGTGATAGGATCAGAGCAAAGAAAAATAAATAGAGAAAATACGGATAATGATGTATTTTCTTTTGATTGATCGACCAAAAAATTAGTAGAAAAGGAGAGCAATTTGAGCAAAGAAAATTCTCTCTTTGGATTTTTTCTTCCATACATTTTTTTTTTTCTTTTCTACTTCCTTTCCTCTATGCTGAAAAAGAGGTAAATATTTCTTCAAATGTAGCGTATGTTCATGCCAAATGACATGTTTGGGTCCATTTTAAATTAATTTGTAAAACCTTTTGTAATCAATTAGTGCTTAATTCTAAACAGGACATATTTTTCTGCTTCAATAAATTCTTTTTGGCTTTTCATAAAAAAATAAAAAAATCATATTTAATCTTTTTGAACTAATTTACATCCGGCTATTCAATGATCCAATCCTATATCGTTGATGTGAAAAGAAGAGAAAAAAAAAAAATAGCTCTCACATTTGATGCATATTTTCAAAAAGCAAAAACTTAACTTTCCTTGTTGAAAGAAACAAATTTGCATCCTTGCACAAGTATATGAAGCTTGCACAGATCATATATGTTATTTATGATTTTACATTGCGGTTGGTAATGGTAATTACAACAGCAATATTACTGTTGTGGAACTTCACAATAGCGAAGTAATTTTCAATCGCACAAATTGTCGCAAAGAAGTTATAATAAAGTTATATCATTTTCTCAGTCTTCTATTCTAATTTTGAAGTGTTAATGATTGGATGAATGTGATTGTGGGATATTGAAAGTGTTGAAAACATCTCATAGTGGTGCGCAGGGTTAGTGTGATTATAATGCAAGCATAATCATAAAAAAATATACAAAAGAAAATAGAATAATTGTAAAATTATTAATTTTTACTTTCAGTGCAGACATAAATAATTTCACGTTGCAATGGCTAGAATTCACAACACAACCAGAATTTAGAACCATGCTGCTGTTTATTGGTTTATATACAACATAAGCAGCAGCTCCTAAGTAATAGCACTTCTCTTAGATACTAATTTGTAAAGAAGGCATTACATTACACACAGAAGCTCTCAATATTCTGTACAGTGCAGCCTCCAAAGGTTACCTCAACATGACTCTCATTATCCTGTATTCCTAGGACAACCATCTTTATAAGATGCACACAAACCTAAATGACAGTAATTACACGCACGTGCATATGCAATATCTGCACCCTACAAACTGTTAGTAAAACCTGTAATCCTTGCTCCTCTTGTGCCCAACATTTCACCATTTGGAATTATAGCGGTAGCTGAGAGGGAAGCTTATTGTGTTCTAAGAAAATATCTAGAATCTGTGTTCATGAAAAACCACTGATAACACCTTAAGCAGATAAGATAGCACTGTTTGATCTGTCAGTGAAGGATTGGCTACGATGATGACTGGATTTTGTCCTCTCCGAGTCTTCATCATACAATGACAGCATCTTTCTCTGCATTAATTCCAAATGTATGGCGAAGAGTGAATCATTGAGTATGCATTATGATGTTCTATTACAGTAAGTTAAATTCAATAACCAATATGCCAACATTTTGTTCAGCAAAATGATAGGAGAATGAATACTTGTGGCAGAAAAACAAGGAGAAAAAAATGCTAAATTTGAAAGCCTCTCTTTTTTATTTGTTATGAAGCCAAATCCAAGAGTAGCAAAATTGATGAAAAAAAGAGAACCTTGGAGAACACATATGCTAAATGGAGAGAACACCTTTATTGATCCTAAGTGTTGTTAGCGTTGTTCTTCAATTATAATTGAAATTTCACCCCAGCAATCAATTTAGTAAAAGTATGAACTAAAAAATTATGTATATTACCCAGGTGAAACTCTATTTCTGATAACAGCACCTGAGGATTCTTATTTTTATGTAATTAAGTCTCTTCTAACTAACTAGTTTTAACTACTACTACTACTCTTTATTCTATCCTTCTACCCTATAAACAGAACATGGGAATAAAATCAGCCGAAGAAAACTATTCAAACTATTTAAGGAAAATGCAAAAATCATTTAGACTTATTTTTTAAGTAATTAAAAGTATTTAATATAGTTTATTAAATACTTCTTCGAGTAAGATATTATTAGACACAAAGTAATTCATCTTCCATTTACAAAATCAGAAATGGGTTTGAAAGTGCTTATTTTTTTATTGTCAGCCTAAAACAATATTGTATTGTTGACATTCAACACTAAAACCATAAGCAAATACAAACAACATATTTGAACATTTTTTGTGTTAAATAAAGAAAAGCATCCAATATAGAAAAACAATAAATTTTGAATCATAAGCGCTATCAAATTAAGTATCAGAAAAAGTTCTGTGGTCCCAGACCTAAATCTTACATTCTGAAGTTTCCAGCACAAAATACCAAGATTGCAAAATCAGTATTTTGATTTTGATTGCATTAACATAATCATACAGTTGAAACTATCATCTTACAACATGCATCATAATATCTAATAAATGAAGTAGAAGATCAAAAGATGAAAGAGGCATCCAAAAAGATTCATATGTGCAAAAAGTAATAGACTGACCATAAAATACCAAGAGAAGAGATGCAGTATGTTAGGAAGAAAACTTACTTCATTCTCAAACTCAGGACTCCTTAAATTGGTGGACAGGTTTCTCATCAACAGTAATACCTGCAAAAGAGAAAAAAAAAACCATATAAATATGCTACATTGGCCTATTAATTATTAGCCATAAAGATTAAACATCCCTATCAATTATAGTCTGATAGCTCAAACCTTGGATACTCATTCACCAAGACACCATAAGAAATCAGGGTAAAAAAATAAATAAAAGAATGATATGGAGCAAAAGAAAACAAAGGACTTGTGGTGACTTACTGTTTTCACATTTATTGGGTCCATCTGTAACAGTGTTTGCAAATGATTAGTCGCATTTGGATCAAAGACACTTCCGATGAAGCTATAGACTTGTACAAAATCTGGAATTTCTGTTTAATAGGACAGGTGAATTAGTCAAACGAAGCATGAAAAAAATCATGAGCAAATAAACAGATTATCAACACTGGAAACACCAGGCATGTTGCATGCCACACATCATGATGAACATTATAGTACTTGAACAATAGTAAATATTTATAATAACTAGTACAGCATTGATGCTTGAAAAATTGACATTACATATTCGAATGTGCTGCTTACCCAGCATGCAGTAAACTAAGAATGGACTACGGAAATGATTACACTCTTGCTTTTTGTAAGGTTGTAGGTGTTGCATTAAATACTTCTTGCTCATTAACTACATAAAATGCATGAGCTAGATTCTGATTTCTGAGGGCCATGTTCCAACTTCTTAATAGTCAACCCTAAACCAACTCTTGCTTGAATATTTCATTTAATGTGAACTAGGGCACTGGTGTAAAAAATTTACCTTTTTGCCTCCAGCCCCCTATCCAATAGTTATTTTATAGTCTTCTATTTAGTTTCTTTCTAGATCCTTCTGGGTTTTTTCTAAGGTTTTTATGGCCGTGGTCTGCATGGTTCTTAGAATACTGTTTTCCAATGAACAAATGGAAACTTGAAAGATACTTTATCTTAACTTTTTTTTACTTGCTTGAAATGAAAGCTTCAACAAGCAACAAACGTTTTATTACTTTATCCTATAAATCCTATATTGCTTAAATTCGTTCAATTGAAGTATAACCCCCCAATAAATCTGATTATTAGAAATGTTATGAGAACACAAAAGAAGAAGAGATGATCTACAAGGAGTTGCGAAAAAAAAAAATGAATCTAAGGAATTAAAAACAGTCTGTTTGGATATACTATTCTATAAAAACTTATAAGAAAAGAAAATAACACAAAAGATTACATAAGTTTCTCCATAAACTAAAATTAGCTTATACACATTAATTCGTATCTTGTTAACTTCTCTTAAAGGTGATTTTTAACATATAAAAAACTAATTTTAGCTTATAAAGACATTTATTTTATTTTTTTCTTATTTTCTTCTTCTAAAAAAGCTATCAAAATATACCTATATTATATACTCATAAAAGTTTGTCAAAATCCAAGTAAATATCAGGTACGCTTTTCAGTCAATTTAGGTTGTATCAGATTAAGATTTAAGTTAAAAAAGCATCCTACCTTTAATTGACTGGCATTGGTCACCCTGATCTTTCTGTTTGCTACTTGGCCAACCCCTAGGAGTGCTCTCATTACTGCTGCTACAGCAGTAATTGAAGGGATTGACTTGTTTACTCAACACCATATCATCTAACCAAAAAATGAAAATTCATGTTAACAGAAATTTCCACACATCTAAATTTGTCATAGAATAAATACAAAAAGGTACACACATAATTTAAGATTAAAAGAAAAAAAATAGAGTTCAGGCAAAAGAAAACCTTTAGTCACTTGAGGAAGACCAACTGGTGGCGTAACATTATAACCCCAAGATGGCAATGGCACACTATTAACTGTAGTTCTAAGCACAGATGATGAGTCTGGCCTATATATGTATGATGATTCAGACAAAGCAGATGAAGATTGCAAAGGCCTCTTAACTTTGGATATAGTAAGAGCTGATAAAATTCAAACAATAAAAAAGTTATTCATGAATTGATTATGATCCTGTTTGGATATACCTCTCAACAAGCACTGGCAAGAGAAGAAAATAAAAATATAAAATAAATTAAACTTCTTTCATAAGTTAAAATCAACTTATGTATTTCAAATTTTATAGGAACTCCTTTCCTTTGTTAAACTTTTCCAAAAAGTTAATTTTAATTTATGAGAGAAACTTAATTCATTTTACTTCTTATTTTTTTCTTCTAAAAGTATTTATTGAAAGTTTATTCAGACAAGACCTAAGGTCACATGTACTTGAAATGAAGTTAGTCACACTAACCATTTTTAGAAGCCTTTTGTGGGTATGGATGAGCAGCTTTTCTTTTTGGACGAGGGGGAGGTACATGTTCACTTGTTCCATTCTTCTGAACTTTCATGAAATACTTCTGTGCATGACTCCTTATCTGCCACAAAGAGGAAGGGAAGCAAACAATCAATTCAGAAGTCTTAATTATTTGAATAAGTGTAAATGCTTGAGTGTAACCAGCAGTAGCATATATATATATATGTACATGTGTATGTATGTATTGCAAAATGAGTACAAGAGAAGATTCAGACGTCAAGTTCAGACTAGGAGAACCTGTCCCTGTATAGGCTTTTCAGAAAACATCAAAAAACAGTTTTTACAAGAGTTTTTCGTTCTTATTATCTGACCGTAGATATCACTAGACAACTAGCCTCTTTTCAACAAGAAGTTTTGTATAGAAGGATCAAATACATAAGGAAATAGAAAAGCTACAGTGTATTAGTGTATTTCACTATGAGATGATGAGCATCCCAAATCCCCTGCCCCAAGGAATGTAAAGAAAAACAATAAATAGATTGTATTCAATTTAAAAGATGCATACCAAGAAGATGTAAAAGTTAAATTCGTTTTCTAACAATGGTTGATATTTATTAAAAGCCAAACTCAGGTTTGGGGTTCAATTGGCCTTTTTTAAGGAAAATATCATGTCAACCTTTACTCATTTTTAGATACCTTTTATTTTATGTGTGTGCACATCAAAGGTATATATTCCAAACCAAAAGCCAGAACCTGACCCTTTTAAGGTGGAAAAATCACTAAAGTGGTAAAGGTTCTCTTAAAAAAGCTTTATTCATATGTTCAGGTAGGAATCAAACTTAATGTTAATATATTTAAGAAACATGATCACCTGCCAGCTATGCTGGACCTTTAACTGACAATATCTTGAGGACGAGTTATACAACCACTGGAACACATTTTTTTTACTGTTAGGTAGAATTTATTGAAAACTATATAAAATTATAATGAAGGTTTATAAAATAAGATGTGTTACCAATTAATTTAAATAAATAGAAGAGTATGTCAGAGAGTGTACACCAATATTTCTCATTTTTTAAGACAATCTTAGAGCCATTAATGTGATTAATAAGTAACCCCAAATGCCCTATATGGGATTGAAAAAAATGTGAAATAACCAATAAATGTCCAATTGTAAATTTTCAAGCACACTTCTTACTTCTATAAAATTACCTGGATAACTGTCTTTGAACCCACAAATGCTTCAATCTTCTTCCAGTCACGGTCGAATCTGAAATCAGTCAAGAGAAATACAAAGAGAAAACCATAAGCAAAATTATATAAACAACAAAAATGAAAATATTTTTAGACCCCCCAATTGAAAAAGGAACCCTGAGCACAACGGAAAACCAAAAGGGTCTCCACTGCAGCAAAAATCAGAAACACATAATCCTTGCACAAATAGAACCCAAAACTAACCCATCATAGATCAACAAAACACAACACAGCATCCAAACAAGTCTTAAACTGTATCATGAATTGAAACTTGAGAGCAAAATGAAACTTCAACACCATGAATTGATCATAAAAGTTAAAGAGCAACAAGAAAAAGAAAACGCATACAAGTGAAGAGCTTCGAGAAACTTGTCATGCTCGTGGTCGGTCCAGTTCTCTCTGGACTTGGTAATGGTGTAAGGTTTTCGAACCTTCTTATTGGGATCCTCCATGTTGAAGGGGTCGAAGAAGGGAAAAGTTTGAGGGGGGATTGGGTTGAGGGACACCATAAATAACAATAACACTATCTTCAACAACCTCTTTAGTTGTGAATTGTTGTTGTTGGTGTGTGTGTTTGTTGGTAGCTTAGCTTGGAGAAGTTGAGTGGGAATGAATGAGAGGCACTGATTTTAACTTCATTTTTTCCACAAGTTGGAACCGACTTTTCTCTCTCTTCTCTCTCCCTATATATACAGACACACAAACATGGTAGTAAGACATGTGGCAACAGTTAGTGCGTTGTTATTCTTTCTGAGAAAATAACGTTTGAGGTTCAGCCAAAAAGTAGGTTTTCTTTTTAAACAAAATTATATTTTTCAAGGAAAAGTTTTAACCTTTTCGAAAAGCCTAATACTGTGGTTTTATTTCTGGGATTTTCAATATTTGATAAAAACATACCCAAAAGTTAAAAATTGAATTTTGATAATATTATCATCACTATTTCATTTCAATTATTCATATTATAAAGGGAAATTGGATAAAAATGTAGTCAATAAGGCCACGATGCAGTTTTTAAACCCTTCCCCTTCACCCAATCACTATCCCTCTTAGAAGATATTAATAATTATTAAACACATTAAGATCTTTATAAATAACATTCTATTAATTAAACTATTTTCTAAACATCAAAGTATTCAATATTCTTATTTTAATTCTACCTTACTTTTTATACAAATTAAGATAATTTCTATTTTTTTATGAACTATCTTGAAGTTTTTATACAATGTGTGCATAGATAGTATAGATGCTTTCAAAAATAAGATTAGAGATTAGCTTTGAAATATTGTTCTTAAGTTTATTAATTCAAGTAATTTGATTCATTGCATGGAGAATAAAGATATAAATATCTATTTGAGTAGGATAGGGATGTCACTACCTAGAAAGTATAGACTATCTTTTTTGTAATCATAGAATGAAATGCATGTTCTTAAATGGCATTGGAAAGTGTTGATACTACAATTAATATGAGATGTAATAAATATTGACTTGAAAGACCTAAGTTGACTTTCATCAATATGAAAAAGATAGATTACCCATTAAACATGAATCTATGTTTTTGTTTCTATAAGGAGATGGGTGGCTAGGGGGTGTTTGGCACGAGGGAGGGATCATAATAGAAGCTGATTGAAACTTAGGTCAAAATTCAAGGGATAGTAGCTGCATTAACTTTGTGGAGGACTTAAAAACATGCTCCCTTAACTTTTCAGCTTAGAATAACTTGGTCTATGTCAACTTCAAACAACGATTTTCTATCTTTTCTTAAAACTATAAAAGTCTACGTAATTATAGAGGTATGCCAATGATGAGTTGAAAAAAATCTATCAAAAATTAATTGGAAAATAGTTATAGTTTGATTATGGTTAAGCAAAATATGTAAATACATAATGTTAAAGGTGATATTTGTGATGCTTTCATGTTAAAGAATGTCACTTGTTGCATATTACAACTAGTTATGACCTAGAGATTTTTTTCATGGTTGGTGTATTTCAAAGTTGGATATAATAAAAAAACAGTAACATGTTTTATATATTAAGACTTAATTTTCATATTCTTTTATCATTTTTCTTAATATGTGATAAATTTTGGATATGTTTATGTTATAGATAAATATTTTATTGTTAAGAGTATTTAATCTACTGAAAAGAAATAAGAACTCTTTGAACGAAGTTCAATTCTTATATATTATAGAAGTTTTTAAAAGATATGATGTGTGATATTTAGAAACATAATAGTGATCTTCTTTGAAAATTTTTGTTTTTTTCATTAGCAAAATTGTACATGATGATAATATTTAGAAACATGAGAATGATGCTTGAAAAAAAAAAAACATTATGCCCATAACATTCAAGGACACACTCATGACTTTTTTTTCTTCTAAAATTTCTTCTTTTACGTTGTAATTGTAATTTAGGTTTGTACGATGTTGATAATAGTCTTTTTCTTCTCTAGACTTAAATATTTTTAAATATATTTTGTATTCTATTTTTTATTTCATTTTCTTAGGAGATGTTTGAAGAGATGAGTTTATTTTTCTTCTTGTTTTTTATATGTTTAATGTTTTTTTTATTATTTTGTTTCTATGATTATGAGTAAGTAATGTTTTATTTAATCTCTATAATTATGGATGTTTGATTGAATTTTTTTTTATTAATTTATTTTCTATTTATTTTATTTTTATGAAGCATTTAACATTATTTTTTTATTATTATAAATGTTTATGGAAAATTTGAGAGATAAATTTGATCATTTGGACATATAAGAAAATGATTTAAATTTTAAATTATAAAAATAAATTTAAATTTTTAAGAAATTAATAAATTAACAAACAACTTATCATATTTAATTGAAATAATTAAAGTAAAAGTATTAGATATATTATTATAAGAGAGAAGACATAAATTATTTTAAGTTAATTCATTTTCTAAGAGAATAAAAGATTAATAAAATAAGATATGTTGTTGGTGTGAGACATAATTATAAATTTTCTTTTATTAATTTTATTTTAATTAATTTACTTACTTATATTTATTATAAAGTTCGTTATTTGAAATTTTTATTTCATAATCAATTCTCAAATATAATTTGTGAGTGATACACTTAATTTTCTATGTTTTATGGAAGTTTTAATCTATTTAATAATAATTAATGGTGGTTAGTAATTTCTTTTTTAGTATGAAGATTAAGATTAGAGTATAACTTTTTCACTTTTACAAAACTAAATCTACAAAGACCAAAAGTAAAAGGGCATTATATATATTTACCAAAAGTAAATAATCTAGTGATGCATTCATATTTATGAATCAATTCACAATTATTTTAAAAAAATGTAGTTTATGATTTGTCCCGAGATCATGTTTTCTCAAATAGAGTATGTTTTTTCTATAAGAATTATGATAGTTTTGTTGAGAATCATGTATATGACATGATGTCTGAGTTGATGGGATTTGTTTGTGGCATAAATATCATAGCTAGATATTTCAGTATGTATAAGCTAACATGGGATTTTGTTGTTTTATGAAATGAATGGGTTACCAAGTGGGATCTATGTATGAATATAATTAGATGTTCTTCGACATTGGGAACATGGTTTGGTCCCAATAAATGAAGCTTCTGGAATAAGATATCATCATGTGCAGAAATTGGAAATTAGTTTCTGTCTTGATCTCTTTCATCATATTTATTGTGTTAAGAAATTATTTTTCTTGATTTTATCAATTTAATAGTTAATAGAATATTTTGATTCTAGATAATATAAATATATACTCAAAAGGTAGCATATTAAATTTCAATGGACACTATAACCCACTGTTATCTAATTAAATTTATTTAATATTAATAGAATAACGTGCTTTCAAACCTAAAAAAATAAATAAATAGTTTTTGTGAAAATTAATGATACTAAATTGTAATATATATAAAAAAAAGTTAAATGAATTAAAGTGAGACAATCGCTGGCCTGGTGCAATAGTTGAGAAGGTTGATAATAAGGGTTACAGGTCAAACTGCAACAGAACACAACCAAAACATCACACACGAGGGCCAAGTGCAGCACTCCCGTGAAATCTCATGAAAGTTCCTCAATAAATAATAAAAATAAAAATAAACCAAAAAAAGAAAAAAAAAATTATGCTCTACACTATAAATACATTCCAATCTTTCACAAAGAAACATTTGAAAGATGATTAAGTCACGGGACAGGAGTGATTTACAAGCTCCTTTTTGAGTGTTACAGGACCTAGAATCATTCTATTCAATCCAACGAGTAACTCCATCTTCGCCTACAGTTGCCAATATCTCCACGCGTACATCCAAAACAGCCTAGTATTTGTGTCAATAAGAGGAAGTGCATGGATTAACCAATCAGTTTTCAGAAATTTTACAAACTAAATTCTGAGCTTGTATATCATCATAACCAATTACAAGCATGGATATAACAATGAAGCAACACAATTTAAATATTTATTGTATACTGTGATGCAACAGAGAGACGACTTGCTCTAGTAAACCGATGAAAGAAGCTAATAGTTGACAATTTGTGTTCATAGGAGAAACTAAGAAGGCTAGCGAAGAAACAAAATGAGCCTTTAAAAGCCATCTACATTCTCCAACGTATGTTCCACACAAAGTAAGATAATAGCTTCGAGGAAACTAAGAAAGATGGAGCTGTAAAATTACTAGTTATAACCCATTTTGGAAAGCCTCAACACCATATGCAGCCAACTAAAATGTTTTCCAGCTAACCAGATAGCAGGGAAACATTTAAATCTCATAGCAATGTATCAACTAGATTGCAACAAAATAACATAAAGATAACAATGAGAACTTACTGATGGGTTTCTGCAGTTCACCAGTCTGCATTCCTGTAAGGAACCTTCTAGTGTCCAATTCTCCCAAACATCAAAACTATGACTAGCAAATACAAACTCCATTCTTCTATTGATCTGCAAAAATGACAGTTTATAATTTTGCAGTGAAACATAAATAGTAGATTTAGCCACATATCTAAATATTTAGCTTTTATTGAAAATATACTATTCAAACGGAAATACAACATGCGAAAGAATCAGCATATATGACAACAATAAATTCAAAAGGAAATATATGATAAAATTGATAAACCCTGAGCATTATAATGCAATTACCTGCAACAATTTCCCTCCCGCAGCAAGAGATCGCAATCCAATTGTGTCCTGAAGCAAATGTATTAACATTCAAATATTAGCTAATTTGCATCACACTTGAGTTACAAATACATCTTATACTATTCTAAAGTCTAAACTATTTGAAATACATGCTGTCATGTATTAAGTGACTAGGATAAGTGCAAAGTTCCTTCAAGACAAACCTTGCTTCTGAAGATGATAAGGAACTGTGCAGCAGGGTCTCTTTTTGACACATTAGACATGGAATCCATGATCCAACCTCCACCTTTAACTCTTTGCCTTGAAACGTGAAGTGCAGGGCAGTCTCTAGCATACAGAGCTATAACATATCCATCTCTCAATAGTTCAGTACAGTTTCCACTAAGTCTCACACTTGACTTTTTAACTTGAGAACTAGTTGGTTCTTGCATAGATTCTATTGGAGTTTTTCTACTTCTTGAGTCTTCAGAACTGGAGCTCAAAGCTTGGTCAGTGCCACTCATAGCAGTATCATCTCTCTGAGATGTGCCTTCTTTCTCTAGTGCAGAAGGATCTTCTGATTTTTGTTGGGACTTTTGACGGGTATGCCTTTTTTTGGCCTTTTTACCTGACCTGCTACGCCTTCCTTCAGACCTAGCAGAGGTACTTTGGGACAAACTTGAAACCTGATGCTGGGATGAAGACTCCTTCAGTTGAGTACTTCCTTTCTTTTTGGAACTGTCCGGACTTAACTGAATATCATCTGTTTGCTCTCTAACAATAATCTGGAGAGCATTTTCTTTGTATAGCTGATCAGATTGTTCGCTTTCATTGTCAACCTCACTCTCTTCTTCCACATCTGACATGGCATTCTTTGGAATAATTCCGTCAATGAAGAATGTTTGTAATATTGATATAGCTTTCTCCCTTATCTCCATCCAAACCTCTTCACTGTAATCTGCACTTCGGGGAAGTATCAACACATTAGGCATCTCCTTCACCTGATGAAGACATACAGAAAGTATGTTATTATCATCTATTTATTAAACTATCATTGCTATACACTGACAGGACATAACCTTATATATATATATATATAGAGAGAGAGAGAGAGAAAGAGAGAAAGAGAGAGAGTAGCAAATACAAAACTTTTGCAAAACCTATTTTATTTTGACAATTTTTCCATTCATCCTATTATTGCTCTGATAAAGAATAATCAGATTTCAAAATATTAAGTATTCATGAGAGAAGGGGTAAAGAAAAGTTTAAACGTAACACTGGTATGTAGATTTGTATAACTTTTGTAAGAAAACCTTTCACCCAGATTATCAGAAGTGTTAGTTAGAATCACACGAAATGTATGATCTGTGTCCTGATTCGATACAAAATCTTCAGAGTTTGATACAGAATGTCAGGAGATTCATTTTTGACCTTGAATCATTCGCTAAATTGTAAAATCACTTCTTTATTGGAAGAATTGCTAATTGGAGCCTTATCATGCAATTCTTGCACAGTGGGTGATGCACACAAAATGGATTGGGTCTTGAGCCAGTTGAGAAAAACCCCATTTTAGTATCAGCATAACAATAATTACATTTGTCAATATGCAACATTCTGTTGCAAAGATCATCATAGATTACTAAAGTGTGCATTCCATTATCATGGAAAAGGTGTCCTGTCCTTTTAATAAGGTAGGTCTGAGCAAAGGGTCATAGCAATACCACAGTTTCTTTTCTTTTGCAATTTTTCTTTTATAAAAATGGAGGAAAATGATGAATTCCTTTCCTATTTTGAACCCATGTCAGAATATTAAATTTTGAAGCCCTAGGATTGGTCCCCACTCTTCACCTTTAGAGTGTTTGACATGTTCAACTTTTGATGAGAAAAATATTGTCTGCCCACCTTGTGCCACTGATAACCATCGTAAACACCGAATCTAGAGCATCCCTCCAAGCAACACAAAACCCAAGTGGTCATGAAGGAAGATTCTACCTCAAGCACCACCCTGTGCTACTTCTTTAAACGGCTCACCCAGACAAATGACGCCCATGCATGGCCTTCCAATCATCGAAGCAGCATCGACATTTATTGATCTTTGGTTTCTAGCCAAGGTTTCCATGATCACAGGAAAAGGATAGTAGTGAAATATCATAAAGAAGTGTTATGCTCTATTGTGCCAATCCGTGGAACCCAATATACTAATAACCCTCATAACATTCAATACGTGAGAATCCTTTTAGCTATATCCCAACCCTTAAAAGGCAGAAATCTCCATAAATCTTCTAAATCTTTTGGCATGGTGTCTAGTCGTGGAAGGGGAGGTCGTGACAATAAAGGAAGACATAGTGGTCGAGGACATCCTCAATGCTCTTATCATAAAAAAATGAGTTATACTCTAGAGAACTACTACCCTTTACATGGTTTTCTTGACAAGCCAACCAATATCTCCAAATCTGGAATGGTTGAACCAATATTCCCCTTTCTCCTTTATGCTTAAAATTTGTTATCCTTGTTCCTTCAAGTCCCTTTATTGTATTTCTTTAAGTCAATTAATCAACTCATTAAATTGTTCAATAATCTTTGAAGCCATCATTTGATATATAAGAAGGTAGTACAAGTCGATTGATTGGTGAAAAACATGAATCCAAAAGACTATAATATTTTGGAACCAGTTCATTAGTGTTATGTGTTGCATCCCAACTCCTAAACTTTTGTATTATTGCTTGGGTTATCCACACTTGCTAAAATTGAAGAAAACAGTTCTTGAACTTAGCAAGTCCTAGAGTGTGTCATGTCTACTAGAGGAACATGTTAAATCATTTTTTCCAAACCGAATTGAAACAAGATGTAACCCTTGTTTTTTCCATCATTCATTCTTGCATTTAGGGACTAAACTATATCACATCTTTTGGGTTAAGATATTTTGTTACATTTATGATAATATTCCATATATACTTCAGTTTATTTGATGAAAGATTGTTCTGAACTTTTGTCTATAAATATTTTTTTAATGAAATAAAAAATCAATTTAGACAAGTTATTAAAATTTTAATGAGTAACAATGCCAAAAAAATACTTTTCCTCTGATTTTTCTACTCTTTAAAGCTCGCATGGCATTTTATATCAATCTACTTGTCCTCATTTACCTTAGTAAATGGTACGGCGGAAAGAAAAAATAGACACTTTCTTGAAACTTTATGTACCTTATTATTTAGTGTTAATGCACTAGTTCATTATTGGGATGTTGTTAATCTTACAGCTTGTTTTCTTTTAAGTAGAATGTCCTCTTCTTCTCTTGAAAATAAAATTCTCGATTCCTTTCTATTTCCAGATGAACCTTCATTTCATATTTCTTCTTGTGTTTTTAGTGGTCTGTTTGACGTATCTCCAAATTTGGACAAGCTCTCAACAAAAGCCATAAAATATGTCTTCCTAGAATATCCTAGGGTATTGAAGTTTTTCTCCTAAAACAGAAGTTGATTGGCTCAAAGTTAGACTAGTGACAAAAGGATACACTCAGATATATGATCTTGATTATTAGTTATTGGCCTCTCCATCAATTGGACACTAAGAATGTGTTTTTTTTTCATGATTGGAGGAGGAAATCTATATGAAGCAAACTTCTGAGTTTGTTGTTCATAGGAGTCTGAGTTGGTTTGTAAATTGTGTCAATCTCTTTATAGTCTTAAGCAATCTCCATGCACTAGGTTTGGAAAATTTAGCCACATTCAAATCTTTGGGCTAAAACACAATGAACCAAACCATGCATTTTTTTACTAAACAACCACTTTCAAATCAAAGATCTGGGATGTCTCAAATATTTTATGGGCATTTAAGTGACTTAATCGAAGGAAGGTATTGGAATTTCTCATAGAAAATATGCTTTAGATGTCCTAAAAGAAAAGGACATGATTGATTGTAAATTATACTCAACAAACACAAATGCATTTATTCTTTGTTGCTCCTAACCTTGTGAATTAAAAAATTCAAAACCTAAATTCACCATACCCATGCTTCCATCCATTGAGGCCCTTCTGCCCCATCCAATGCACATCCAGCTAAGGTTCCATCTATCAAGAGCTGCTTTACAGCACAATCATCCAAAAGCTGACTACTGCCCGTATTTACAAGAAAAGCTCCTATGAAAACATTAGATATATTTGTGAAGATAATTCAAACCATAAATAACTAACAGAATCAAAGAAAAATATATAACATATGAACAGGTAAATACCAGGCTTTACATGTTGAAGACATTCGGCATTAATAATCTGCATTGTTTCATTTGTTAAAGCACAATGGAGTGATACAAGGTCACTTGCGGCGAGTAAATCATTAAGAGTGTCCATTCTTCGAGCTGCAGGAGGGAACTTTACTTTTCCTTTTCCCTGTGAGCGCAAGGTTGAAGGCAAAATTACATTAGCCAAAAAATTATAGTAATCGGTCAGCTTTTTAGATTAGTAAAAATCATGCTAAGTTCCAATGTTCCAAAGAAACATTCAGAAGTTGAAATATAGAACAACCAAGCCTTATCTTCTGTAACCCCCTTTCACTGAAGCTACTGGTACTCAATTAATTGTCTATGTGTACCCTTGTGTACGTTTGTTAGGGCAATAGAAACCTGAAGGCAAAAAAAACCCAAGACAAATATAACATTTCATGATTGTTTTGAAGAAATGAGAAGGCTCAATCCCCCTTAACAAAAGTTTGATCGGTATGTTATCAAAATGAAGAAATAGCATACATAGTTAAATTACACAGTTTACCAACTACACAAAATTCAAGCTGCATGTTTGAACAAAGTATCTTAGTATCATATTTACCCAATAAGGATTTATACCAACAAATCAATTCATCAGCTCTCCAATTGATAAGCAATCATCAAACCTGAACTAAATTTTAGGATAGGGACTTGGGTATTATGCGATGCTTAAGTCCCAGATTGAGTAATATGTGATGCTCGGTAGAGTATTTAACTGTTGGTTCTTCCCCATAACAGCTCATCTTTAAGGGTAGATTCCCCAAATATTAGGATGCTTATTAATTGTTACCGGAGCTGATTGTCAATGTCTAAGAAAGGGCTACGTACAATGGTTCTAACTAGTGAAGAGTTATGACTAACAAGAAAGTTGAGTAAAGTGCCATCAAGTAAAGTATCATAGTGTGAAAGCTGCTAAAACATCGACTCTTAGGTGTGGTACTATGATAAGGGCTTGGGTAATATGGGATGCCTAAGTCCCACATCGAGTAATATTTGATGCTCAAGAGAGTACGTGCTTTCCCCCTTGACATCTAGCTTTTAAGGATGGGCTTTCCAAATGCGTGGGTTCTTATCACGCAACAAACTGGAACGATGCCAGACAAAACTAAAAAATGAAATGAAGGGCTGGATAGTTAAGATGAAGCAAAATTAGATGAACATGGGATCAAGTGAACCCGGTTAGGGACAGCAAAGGGGAATAGAAATTTCGTACATTAGAAGACACCAAATGTTATGCTGAAGAATTTTGTATGAGAGTTCAAATTTAAATGATACATATAATATAACTGACTTAGAAAGTAAGGAGGTGAGCGACAATGCATTGAATTAATTTTGGTTTCTTTCTGTTCCATGAAGACTGTCCTTTGTCTTCTTCAGCTTAAAGTAAGATTTAAGTATCAAGAATTCGTTAGTTCTCGATATTAGTTCCTAATATAGTAATAAAAAATACTGAGTACACAATTCCAGTAACAGAAATGCTTTTTTGTCTGAAACAAAAACAACAAACTCATACTATCTTAATGCAGACTTTCAGTCTTAAGAATTTGGTAGTTACCAATAGCAGTTCCTAATATAATAAATAACAAATACAGACTACACTATTCCAGTAAAAGAAATGCTTATTTGTACGGTTCAAAACGAGAAACTTTTACATGCTAATTCTGTCGAAAACCAAAATTCATTCGCCACTACCACTTACAGTCTTCAACCAATATGAATGGTCATAGAACATTTGTCACTTCTCTAAACAAATGATTTCATACCAAAGAGCATTTCTGCGCCAGTAATTCGACCTTTTTTGTCTGGGTATCTGATTATACTGTCAATACTTCTTATTACACATGGTGATCATAAATTCCAATCCGTACCGCTTAATATTCCAAAAGCAAAAAAACTTCAGAATCATGAACAAATCTAATCACTAAGTCTCACGAACAATTGACAAGTTAACCACGGGACTAAAGCATAAAAACATCAATTAATATTTAAAATTTCAGTATCAAGAATTTCTTAGTTGCCAATAGCAGTTCCTGATATAGTAGTTAACGAATAGACTACACTCTATTCCAGCAAAAAAAATGCTTGTTTGCACGATTGAAAGCAATAAAATAGTGCCACAAAAAAACAAGCTTCAGAATCATGCAACAAATGCTACAATACCACTTAATCACCAAGTCTCACAAACAACAAGTGAATCACAAAATTAAAGCATAAAAACATTGATTACTATTTAAATTTCAACAGAAGAAGGGTTCTTTATTCAATGAAGGAAAGATTAAAAAAAAACGTACTGTTTGAGCATCGAAATAGAGCACGCTCATTTTGAAGGCCAAGCTGCGAGTAGCCAAAGACCTAGCGGAAGCGGAGATTCCGACGATGCCAAGAACGAGGCCGCGGCAGCGGCGCATCCCGCGGCAGAGAGGCTGGACGGAGCCGAGCCAGCCGGATGCGGAGAGCGCATGGCGGGAGAGGAGGTGCGTGCGGCGGAGGAGGCCAAGGAAGAGCGCCATGACGGTGTCCGCGATCTCCTCGGCGCGCGAGGTGTCGACATGGACGAGGCGAAGGCCGAGGTCGGCAGCGAGGGCGGAGTCGACGGCGCGATCGGCGGAGCCGAGACAGAGGATGAGGTGGTTGGAGCGGAGGCGGCGCTGGGCAGCGCGGGGGAGGTAGGCGAGGGAGTGGAGGAGGACGGCGGCGGCGGACTCGATCTTGCCTTCGGAGAGGCGGCTGAGGGGAACATGCTCAACAGCGGCGACGCCGGCGAGTGATTCGAGCTCGAGGGAACAGTCGTCGATGCAGTTCAGGGTGACGACGAGGGGGAGAGGCGCAGGGTTGTTACGGTGAGGCATTGCCGCACACGATTGGATCTACTCCTCCTCCCTTCGTCTCTCTTACTTTCACTCCTTCTCCTTCTCTGTTATGCTTTCACTTTACAACCCTCACTCTCTCCACTTTTGGCACCACCCATTTTCAACCGCCTGTAAGAAATTATAAGGGTTTTATATATATTTATTTTATTTTTTTTCAATTTTTTTGAAGAAATTAATCTTCAAATCTCGACGATATACATAAACATTTATTTAAAATCATTTTTAATTTTACTAAAATTACTAGAAAACTATTTCTAGTATTTTAAAACTTGATATTAAAATTTATTTATATTTAATTCGACACTTAATTTTCTTTCTCTTTTATATATGAAATGGATGAAGTAGTATTTTACTTTATAATTTCCACAGAATAAATATTTTTATATTATTAAAATTCATAATAAAAATAGTTTTTTATATAATTATATTTATATCTGGAGAAAACGGAAACGAAATTAATAAAGTTAGTAATAGTTCGTTATTTTCTATTAAAAAAATTATATGTTGACTAAATGAGATATAACTTGCATAGTATAATTAAATTTTATGACAATAAAAAAAGAGAGAAATCATGAAAGAAAAATATATTTTTTATGAATTATATTTATCATTTTGTATATTTCTATTAAGTTTTCCATTTAAAATAATATAATTAATTAATTCGTATTTATAATAAAATATTATTTATTAAATTATGCATTCTTATAATAAAAATGTTACATTATTAATTAATTAATTAATTGTATTGAACTTTATAATTGATTATGTTGTTTCAAATATGAATGCAAATATAATATTCTGTTCATATTATTTGATATAATTATTAAATTATGTGGAGATTATGTTATAAGTTTATTTGAAGGTATTGCTGCAGTGGATCTAACAAAAGCAGAGCAAATAATGAAGTGAAGTTAAAATGGTTCACATAAAAGTTATAAATTATCTAATCACATCCTATTTTTACATATAATTATATTGTAAAAATTATTAAATAAGTAAATTTAGATGTTTATCAAAATTAAATTACATTTTGTTTATATATATACACTTCAACTTCAACCATAAAAAAATATATTTCACATGCAATAGGAAATGTTCATTTTTTTAAAGAGGAAAAAAAATAATTTTTTAAAAGACATTTAAACACTAATATGTTAAAATAAAAAATACTTAATATTTTTTAGAAATAAAATAAAATTACCTCTTTTAAAGTAATGATTAATTTTTTAAAATTACTATAAAATTAAAATTTATACAAAATTACGAAAAATATTCTATCTATTATTGTAAATTTTCTTACGTTAAACATTTATTTTTCTTATATTTTTTTAAAATTATTTCATTATGAAAAAAATATTATACTTTTTTAAAAGAGTTATTTTCTCTTTAAAACCTCTCAATAATTTGTTAATAGGAATATAGAATTAATTTAGAAGAAACTTATATAAAATAAATATTAACTTATCTATTATATATTTATATTAAATCTTCTATCTAGATAGTTTTTAATCATCTTTAATAATAAGATGTTTTATATATAAATTCTTTATTTAAATATATTTTTCTTAATTTTTTATTTTATTTTAATTTAGTTATATAATATAAATCACTCATAATATTGTTTTTTTAAATTAAAAAATTCCTAATAAATATAAATATTGTTTTCTAAAAAATAAAAAATAAAAAAATAGAAATTTTTAAAATACTTTATGGATAAAATTGTTTCAATTCATGTTATACATTGGTGTAAAAACCTTAAATTGACGTGATTATGATATTGAAGAAATAAAATAAAACCTTTAATTGAAGTGATGATGATATTGAGGAAATAAAATAAAACCTTCAATTAATATTATATTTGTTACATGAATAAGAAGTATTTATTACATGCATTTATTATGTTAAAATATTAAATGATTTAATATTTTCTTAAAACTAGTTATACAATAATTAATAATATATTAAATATTTAAAAATAATTTTCCCTATTTTATTTTCAATTAAAAAAATCAATTGTGAAAAAAAAAAACAACGTATATTAAAATAATTTTCCCTATTTTATTTTCAATTAAAAAAATCAATTGTGAAAAAAAAAACAACGTATATTAAAATAATTTTCCCTATTTTTTTTCAATTAAAAAAATATACAAGAAGTTTGGATATTCGATATCATCGTGTTTATTTTGTATTTTTGTTTTACAATTTCTTTTAATATTAGTTATACAAACATCTAATATATGTTTTTATTTAGAAGTTTATGGATTTCTAATACTTAATACTAAATTATTGTTTTTACTTGTACATAAATTAAATTATTATAAATAATTATTAAGTTCTAAATTGTGAAATTTTCAATCAAATATAACTCACATCATTTGATCCCAATAAAACTAATATATATATATATATATATTAGGTAAAAATATTTAATACACAACGACATTAAATTTGACAAAAAAAATATGTTTTTTATTACAAGGACAACTTTGTTGGATCTATAAATAAGTGAAAAGTCAAAAGACTAGCATTTAAGAATGACCCAAAATAACTGTATTGCAATGTTAACGAACGAATCTCATGATTTGCTTTATTTTTTAATAATATTTATTTGAATTAATATTGCAATACAATAAATTTGATTTTTTTTTTCTTCTCATCACAGAAAAAAAATTATTAAGTAAATGAACATACAATAATAAAAACAAATAAAGAATCACTGATACTACTTTAAAAAGAAATAAAAGTTCTATTTTATTTCTAAAATGCAATATTTAAAAAAAAATTAATATACTAAATCATTAATGGATAAATTATAATACTCAAATATACCGTTCTGAACAAATAACATAAATTGACATTATGCTGAATTTAACTTCAAAATAATAATAATAATAATAATTAAAACTAAAAAATAATTAAGTATATATGTCTTTTTTTTTTCTTTACTACAAAATATCTCCATATTTGAGTAGTAAAAGTATTTGGTTGACCATTTCAACTTTCTTCAACAATAAATTAAATTTATTATTCATATCTTCCACCTTACCTACTAACTGTACAATTTTAATTTTTTCTTCAACAATAAATTAAATTTATTATTCATATCTTCCACTTTCCCTACAATTTTAATTTTCTTCAACCATAAATTAAATTTTTCTCTTTCTTCACTCATTTCTTCTTTCTTTTATCTTTTCTGATAAACTTATCTGATGCTATTTTTCACCATTATATCTCATCCTGGCACTGATATCAGTGGTTAGTGAGAGAACAATCTACAATGGCAGTGGCTACTATATCTTGGAGGATGTTCTTCTTTCTCTTTTGCCTCTACGTAACAGTGACAACATGTGAAGCAAGTTTCGGACCAAATTTCGAAGACGCCAAATATTGTTTTACAAGTGTGAACTACACTGCCAATAGCACCTTCCAAACCAACCTCCACACCCTCTTATCCACCATGACTTCCAACACAGAAATCAAGTACGGTTTCTACAATTTCTCAGAAGGCCACGACAGGGACAAAGTATACGCCATAGGGTTATGCAGTGGAGATGTTAAGCCAGAAGAGTGTCGCAGCTGCCTCAACACCTCTCAAGTCACTCTCACACAGCTTTGTCCAAACCAGAAAGAGGCGATTACGTGGGAAGAAAAGTGCATGTTGCGCTATTCCAATCGCTCTATATTTCACACCATGGAGTATGATCCTCTCTATTACATGCACAACAGAAACAATGCAACGGACGTGGATCATTTCAATAAAGCTTTGGGTGAGTTACTGAGAAATCTAAGAGACAAAGCTGCATGGGGTGACTCTCGTCGTAAGTATGCGACGGATACTGCAATTGTTGTGAATTTTCAAACCATATACGGTCTTATGCAGTGCACACCTGATTTGTCAAGGCAAGAATGCGGTGATTGCTTGGATTGGAGCATCTCAGATATCCGAAGGTTTGCTAAAGACAAGGTTGGTGCTGTAATTCTTCGACCCAGTTGTAATGTTAGGTTTGAAATTTACCCCTTCTACGTCTCTCCCACAGTATTAGACTCTCCAGTACCACCACCCATATCACTTTCACTCCACCAAGGTAATTTTCATTATTTATTTTATCATAAATGGAAGAATTTCTACTTTGTTGGATTTGATTTTCCTTATTCTTAGTTGCCCTTTTGTTTCTGAGTATTAGTTATTAGAATTATTATTTTTTATTATCCTTAATATTTGAAAATTCTCATCTGGAAGATTTTTGGTTTTTGCAGAAGATCACAGCAACTCTTTGCGAACTGCAATGGTCATAGTTGCGCCAACTGTTCTCGTTGTTCTTGTTCTGCTGATTGTTATTAGCATTTATTGTAGAAGAAATAAAGCAAGGAAAAGTCTTCTACTTGGTATATGTCTAGGTGTTAATTAATTGATTCTTTCTATTTTCAACTAAGCCTACATGTCAAACTGAATTAATTTCGAAGAGATGGGAACAAAACTCTTTCTAAATGGATATATAATCAATCCTAATTTAGAGTAATTCAAGTCTATAGTAGATAATGAATACAATAATAAGTTACTGCAAAATGGAAATTTTCCCATAATATTCCAAGCATGGGAACTCTGAGTCATCACATTCATTTGTTCTATTTTCATAAGCTATATCTCCTGATGTTTTTTAACTGCACTAACTATAATATTGTACTTTTGTCACATTTGAAGTAGAAGATGATGATGATGAGATTGAAATGGCTGAATCATTACAATTCAACTTTGACACAATACAAGTAGCAACAAGTAACTTCTCTGATTCTAATAAATTAGGAGAAGGCGGGTTTGGATCTGTTTACCAGGTAAGATAACACTGTTTTATTTATGATATATTTCACCTCTTCACCAAAACATGATATATATATATATATACCAGTAAACTGAACTGCAAATAAATTTACCTAATAGTAACATATTTTTAGGGAAGGCTCTCTGATGGACAAGTGATTGCTGTCAAAAGGTTGTCAATGAATTCTGGTCAAGGAGACTTGGAATTTAAGAATGAAGTTCTTTTACTGGCTAAGCTTCAACACAGAAATTTAGTCAGGCTACTTGGTTTTTGTTTGGAAGGGAGAGAAAAGCTACTAGTTTATGAATTTGTTCCTAATAAAAGTCTTGATTACTTCATATTTGGTATGTTTAAGCACTACCACAATTAGCCTATTTCATTTTTCTCTGTTACTTTAGTTCTGTTTCATGAAAAACATCACCAACTATACTAACATAATTCTGAAATTCATATGGCTTTGACACAAATAGATCCAACAAAGAAAGCAGAATTGGATTGGGATATACGTTACAAAATCATTAAAGGCATTGCTCGAGGTCTTCTTTATCTTCACGAAGATTCACGATTGCGTATTATACATCGTGATCTCAAAGCATCTAATATTCTCCTAGATGAAGAAATGATTCCTAAAATAGCAGATTTTGGTATGGCAAGACTGATTGTTGCAGACCAGACACAAAAAAATACTAACAGAATTGTTGGCACCTAGTAAGTTTTCAAATATGCTACAGCTTACTAATTACCATGAGAACTTAATTTAAATCACCAATAAACTAATTATTTTACATTTTACCTACTCAAATGTTGATAGTTTCTTAAAAAGAGATTGATGTTTCTCAAATGTTGATAGTTTCTTAAAAGAGATTGATGTTTGATTAATTGTTATATATAATATTTAACATCATTTAGAAATAGCTTGGACATGTTTTAGTACTTGAAATATAGTTACTTCTAGAATGAAATTAAAACTAGAACATTGTCATGTTTTACTAATCAAGCTTGCCATATTCTTATGCAGTGGATACATGGCACCTGAGTATATAATGCATGGACAGTTTTCAGTGAAATCAGATGTGTTTAGTTTTGGTGTACTAGTTCTTGAGATTGTAAGTGGCCAAAAGAACCATAGTACTCGTAGTGAGAATAATGGGGAAGATCTATTAAACTTTGTGAGTTTTACTTTTGCTGAATACTATAAAATTAATGAAGAAATGGATTTGGTGACCTATGCTAATATGTGGTTAATTATTTGCCATTGAGCAACTTGTTGCAGGCATGGAGAAACTGGCAACAGGGAATAGTTACAAATATTATTGATCCAACATTGAAGAATAGTTCACAAAATGAAATGATAAGATGCATCCACATTGGTTTACTCTGTGTTGAAGAAAATTTAAACAACAGACCAACCATGGCCAATGTTGCACTCATGCTTAATAGTTGTTCCATCACTCTCCCAGTGCCTAGAAAACCTGCATATTTTATGGATAGTGCAAGTGGAAGCCTTCCAAACATGTCATGGGACTTTGATTCACGAGCAAGGTCGACTCAATCCACTACTAGATCAGCTCAGGAATCAGAGACTGAGGCTTCAATTACTGAAACATACCCTCGCTAGATTCTGTGCTGCTTTGTAACTTGTTGTTTAATACAGTAGTTATGGTGTAAAATATATTATGTATCTAATTTATTTTTGAAATTGATGTAGGAGATATACTCATTTATATATTATAATTTGATTTTATTTTAATCATAAAATATAATTTTTATAAAAAAGGAAAAGCTTAAAAAAGAAAAAAAAAAATTATAAGTTAAATATATTGCTTTCGAAAAAGTAATTTGGATGATGGAGTATTTGTTGACCTCATAAGCATTAATTTTGAAGAGATATATTTAAAGTGGATAAGAGAATCAAAAAACATCCTTCTATACAGTTTTTTTTTCTGGCCATGGATTAATTTGATGATAAATAGGGTATCCCCAGAAAAATTAAGATAAAAAGTTAGTGAATTATGCATGGATAGCATGGAGTGGAGAAAAGTATATTGTTGTGAAACTACATATTAGCCATAGAAGCTAGCATCACATGTGATAATCATCATGTCATGAAAGAAAAAGTTTTATAAGAAATAAAGAAAAGAAGATGAAAATAAAAAAGTTTGAGGGGCTATCTAGATAGCTAGATAGCTAGATAATCATCACCATGCCCACTAAAATTGCTCGACGGAAATAGAATCACGTATCAATGTCAAAAACTCAAACAATAATCCTAAAAGGAACAAAACCTACTCATTATATATATATATATATATATATATATATATATATATATATATATACGTACGTACGTTCATTGAATGTTGGGACCAATGAAAATGGAGTCTCAAATTGATGGTTCTCTTTTGTTACGTAATTAAACCCTAAATTTTGGTGATTTAGTTGAAGGGTGTTAATAAAAATAACTAATTTATTTAATAAATTAAATAAATTTGAAATGAATTGAAGTTGAATTTATAAAAAATGATTATAAATTTACATAATGTAATTCGATAATAACTCTTTAATATATTATTTAATTTATATTTAACAATTTTAACAATTTTGTTAAACATGCGGTAAAACGGATTATATTATTTAATTTATTTTTAAAATTAATTAAAAAATAAGATTTATATTTTAATTATATATTATATAATTATATAATTATATTTTATTTTTAATATCTTTAATATGATTAATCATTATATATTTTTATTTGAATTTTTAAGAGATATTTGTTTTTAAAAAATTAAAAAATAAAGTCCATATTTTAACGAATTAATTCATATAATTATCAATTTATTAGTGAATCAAGTTAGGTTATAAATTGTTTAACTCATTCAACATAATTGAATTTTATTCTAGTTTTACTAATTCATGGTGAACCAATCCTTTTGTCGGTAAGTCTTTTCAATAGTTATTTTTATTTCGTTTTTACTTTTTCAATTTGAATATTGTATTCTTACCCTCACTGGATCAACTTTCTTATTAGATCAAAGCCCAATAGAAAATAAAAAGCCCAAAACCTTGAAGCATATAAAAATAAAAAATTTGTATGGAGTAGAATAAAAACTCAATGAGACATTTTTCAAAGAAAAATTCAATATCTCTCATCTATGGGCTTATGCTAGTTGAGATAACAATGGCGGCAACCGGCGACCATTCTAAAATATACGGCCGCCGCCGCCGCCGCCGCCGCCGCCAATCCTGTAAAAAACCCGCAACCGTGATTTGGAGGTTCAACCATGGGACCCACATACTATAAAACTAACTACCACGCGCGACAGAAAAGTGAGGCGCGTGAGGTGTGCGCGTAGGGAAGGTGTGAGGAGGTAGAAGTATGTTATAAAATACTGTAGTGTAGAGTATACCGTACTTTACGCCACTGAGAAAAGTGATAACGTCACTGTCGTTATGGCACCGTCCACTGGTCCCACCAGACGTGGCATTCTCAAATTTCTGTTTCTTCCTCATTCATGCATAGTCTTCTGATGCATTTTTTTCTTACTGAATAATTGAATTGTACCTTTTCCATAATTACAAAATAATTCTTCTGCTTCTTCCACAATCATAATTAAATCAAAATACTTGCATCAATTTATTCTATTTTTTTTAATCCAGATAAAAAAATGTCGTGGAAACAATTGTGACATGTGAGTATGTTATTATATATTATTTAATAGTAAGATGAAGAAAAGAAAAAACATTATTATTAATGGAATGTTTTAGTGTGTTGTGAGAGTGATGAAAGAGAAAATTATGAAAAAAATTGGATAATATGAGGCATAGAATGAGTTGACATATTACGCATTCCAATTTCAAACGTTACTCATTGCATCAAAGTTTTGTTTGTTTTGTTTTGGTATGAAAACAACGTTCGTATATGTTTGTTTATTTATGAATCAACCACTGAATAAGATTCCACTCTTCGTAATTTGAACGCAAGTTTCGTGTTCTAAATGTACCCAACCACTCCCTATCTTCATATTAATTAATATATTTCGATAACACTCACCACTTTGAAACGAGTTAGATGATAGAATTAAAACAATTATCATATTCAACATTCTAAAGCTTTTCAAAATCTTTTTCTTTTATGTATAATTAGAATTATACATGATATACATTAGTCACTGGTCTAGACTTAACACATACCCAACTTATACGATCAGACACAATATCATATTTTTTAGAAAAGATAATTAATATAAACAAATATTAGGGTTAAAAGATAAATAGATATTATAAAATATTTATAATAACTAAAAGTATATTAAAAATAATTCTGTATAATAATATTATAAATAAATATGTTTAATTAATGATATTATAAATAAATGGTCTAATTAAAGTAAAACACACTCTTAAATTGTATACTGACTTAGATTGTATACTAGATAGAAACAGATTGAGAAAAAAAAAAAACCCAACCTTCTAAGTAAAAAAACTAAAACAAAATTAAGATAAAATTTAGAAGGATAAACATGGCATAATCTGCAAGTACATGTAAGAAGTAACGAACAACATTTGACTGTCACATTGGGTGATGTTCATGGCTGTTGTCTGGACTTCAAATGTTGTAGCGGTTAACATGTCAACATGTTGTCACTAACACAAATATTTTAGCATTGTTAGAATCTTTATTTAGTTATTTTCTTATTCATGGTTTGGTTCATGTACTACAACTCAAATATGCAAAATTATGAATAAAATTAGTGGAAAAACGTAGCATGTACCTAATCAGAAGGTGATGCAATATGGGTAATTTGAAAATGTAAGTGCAAAATCAAATGTATAGCCAATTTTATCACTTATTCTCGCATGCGAGTGTGATTATTAAAGTAATGTCATGCGTGATTATAAGAAAATTATAAAGTTGATATAAAATTATAATACCATGTTACATTTCAGCTAATATTAAGTTGATTTGTTTAATAAATACATTAAACCGTATTTTATAAATTGAGATATCTAATATAAATTTTTTTAATATTTTGACTTTTTTTTTTTTAAATTATTATAAACTTAATTTAATTTAAAGTAATTATAAATTTAACTTATTTTAAAATTAATTTAAAAAATAAGATTTATATTTTACTTATATATTATAATTTAATTTTATTTTTAATTTTTAATTAACGTAAAATTTACCAATAAGTTTTGAAAAAAATAATGTGATTTAATAATTTGATTTGGTTGCTTGGATGTAATAAACATTGTATTCGATGTTTATGTGTAACCCCACAGAAGCATGTTCAGAAGCGACAAGGGTTGAATATTTTGGACAAAAATCTTGGATTTCCCTCTCAAAACCTTGTCAAGTTCATCTTCTTTCTCTTCATGTCTAGATTGTTCTTCATCCATTACCAATCAAAATGATTTCCCTCCTTTTAACATCAACCAATTTCATTGTAGCATTCTTCAGACACTTGTCATTCCAACACATTAATATGCATGTTGGGATCCACAATCCTCTCAGCCTTAATTTCCATCCTGTGCCATACCACTTCACGGGTACCAAATTTCCTGTCTTATTTTCTTGTTCCTATCTTCTTCCTTTAGGTTTAAAAAAACACTTTTTTTCTTTTCAATTTAAAAATCTAAGATGGGTAAAATCTAAGGTAATTTGAATACAGTGAAGTGAAGAAAGAAGTAGGACCCATTTTCCTTTAATATTTATAGATTCTGAAAGTGTACAACTCACATTAATTTTTAAAATTATGTGTAAAATAATTGATAAATATTCATAAATATATTATAATTAAATTCTTGGGATGCGGCATGATATTTTTAGAATAATGACGCAATATCAATTCTTATCTTATCCCTTTAAATAAAGTATTGAATATTTTATTGTTAATATTATCATTTCTTAAAAATTCTATTTTTAAAGTTTCATAATTCTTCCTAGGAATCCTCATTACTAAAGTAGCAAAAGATGAGAGACTAATAAAGGGAAACATTGTACATCTAAGTGTTTACCTTGACAAAACAAAACCTTCTGTTATTTCGAAACTAACAAGGTATTTCTGGGGAAAAAATGAGAAATTTTATGAAGAATATGAGAAAACTATGATAATCTCAGAGAATTTAATAGTTATGTTTTGCATGCAAACATATTTTCTTGAAGTGTGAAAAAAAAAGTGAGAAGCCATGATAGAACCTTGTGGTGGTCCTTCAGCAACTAGTCACTCGCTCAGCAGCATCGCGTGGCCTCATGCTGTGTGATGAGTCAGAGAGGGATATAAACTTTGCTTTGTCATCATCACAGTTTCATGCGTAGAGTAGAGGGGCTCACTCTGTTTCTCTTGCCCTATAACCCTCCTACATTATTTTCTGTAAATATTATTACAACAACACCAACAACATTATTTTCTGTAAATAACACATTTCATAGTACTAAACAACAGTAACATACTTGATGTTTCGCTTTGCTTTGGTTTCGTTATTACACTTACTTCTCTCTCTAGCTTTATTTTCTCTTTCCTATTCTGCAAACCTTGTTTTGTTTCGGATTTTCCGGTATTAAAATCTCTCCAACTCCTCACTCCATATCTTTTCCAACATACCATTATTCGATTTCGTATTGCACTCTCTCTTCTCTTCTCTTCTCATCTCCCATTCTAGCTAACCCTTTTCTCCTTCTTGGTCTCTTCAAGTTTTTCACATTTGTTCTCTGCTTTTCATCTCCACACACATCCCTCTATAGAGGGATAAAAAAAAAATGAAGGTTTGATTCTCACTTTCTAGTTCTGGTTTCTCTTTATCCTTTTCTGTAAAGTATAGCTCATAATTTATAATTTGTAGACCATAATTCACTTCTGAACTTTGACTCAACCATGGTTCACTTTTGATTCTCCTTGAACTTTATGCTTTTCTTTTTGTTTGTGTTTCTTTCTTCTATATAAAGATCTGGGTTCTGTGTCTGAAATGAATATTGTTATATTCTTCGTTAGATTCATGGAACATTTAACATATGGGGTATATGTTGTTGATTTAATTGAACATATGGGGCATGCATAAAGTACCATAAAAAGTTTCAAGATTCTCGCTTTATTCACATGGTTCAGATTTGATGCTATGAATATGCTTTGGTATGATAAGGTTATTATGGTTTGAATCTGGGCCGAGTGAATCAATCACTCTGATTCAATTTTTGTTTGCAGAAGTTTGTACTGAAGCTAGATTTGCCAGATGACAAGGCTAAACAGAAGGCCCTGAAAACAGTTTCAACACTTTCAGGTACCAGATCATTGTTCACACTTTTTTCCAAAAATACCATGATATCTAAAATTTATGGTTTGAGGAATACCCAAATCTGGGGAATGTTACTAAATTCTGAGATCTAGGTGAAGGAGAGTGATAGTTCACCTGATGGTGTGACGGAACCTCCAAATCATTGTCACGTGACATTCAAGCAGAGATCTATATGGTCATTTTAACCAAGTTTGATTAATTCTGGTCCTGTCAAATATTTTACCACTATTTTTTAATCATATTATACCATCTTATGGCAGGGTTTTAACTTTTTAATACTTATTATGATTATGATATTCAAGCTTGTTCAGTGTGTACCGTACATGATGTGATAAAAGTATAAAAAAATACTCTGAAAGTGAGTGAAAACAGTGTTATTATTGTAATTACTATATTAAAGCAACCATATTATATAAACATTTGGGCCATTTTGTTACAGAGTATGTCATGTCTTTGTTTAGGGATGAAGACATACCAAATGCATTATATTAATTAAGATATATCTAGTTTTTTATTCTATAATTGACAGCAATCTATTATATTAGTTAGCATGTCATGAATTGTTGTTCTATGGTTATGTTAAAATATTTTGAATTGGGTTTTCGTGTTTTGGAAGGGATGGGGTTGGTTGCACTCTCTTTCGGGTGTACTGCTACCTAATATTTTTTTTCTTGACAATATTATTGTTTGCTAAGTTAAAAATTTTACTAACCCATTATATATAAAAATAAAGATAAAACAAGGTCCAAAGGTTTTTGCTTAAACTTTTACTTGTTAACAGTCAATTAAGTTCCCACAATATAACATGACAGTTTGTAATTGGTAAACTTTCAATTACTAACTTATCAAACAATATCTCTTGAATCTGAAAGTTTAAAGTTCAACTAGGAAGGTTTCTGAGTTCAGTTCTCTGAATATATCTTTGCAGTTTAAACAATTAGTCTTTTACTCTGAATAAGAAGATATCTTGAATTCAACAAAATATTGTTGGGACAAGATAGTTCTTGTTTGATTGGTTTGGTCTGATTAGTTGGATGGGCAACCTCCACATTTGAAGTATGATCATTTATGCAGTAGTATTTAGATGGAGAAACAAGGCATTGCATTGTTTTTTTTCATTTGAATGTCATTATTCTAAGGCAAAGAACTCCTAACAATCAACTTGTGAAACCATGTAGGGATTGATGCCATATCTATGGACATGAAGGAGAAGAAATTAACAGTGATAGGAACAGTTGATCCAGTGAATGTGGTGAGCAAGCTTCGCAAGTATTGGCAGACAGACATAGTCTCAGTAGGTCCAGCAAAGGAGCCTGAGAAGAAAGAGGAGCCGAAGAAAGAAGAGGCAAAGAAGGAGGAAGAGAAGAAAGACGAGGCAAAGAAGGAAGGAGAAGGCAAAAAGGAAGAGGAGAAAAAGGAAGAGCCAAAGAAAGAAGAGAAGAAGGAAGAGAAGAAAGAAGAAGACAAGAAAGAAGAGGAGAAGAAGAAAGAGGCACCACCCCCACCACCAGATCCAGTTTTAGAGTTGGTCAAGGCTTATAGGGCTTATAATCCACACATGACCACATACTACTATGTTCAGAGCATGGAAGAGAATCCCAATGCTTGTGCCATTTGTTAAAGCATCAAGCTTTGTGGAAGAAAAAAGGAAGAAAGAAAGACATATATATAATAATATATATATCAAACTTTCTCTACTTGCAATGGAATCAAGCCAACTCTTTCATGATATGAAGAAGAAAGAAACAAACTGCTTGTATATACTTTGGTGGTGGTGGTGGTGTCTTGTTTAGTTGTTTTGGGAGATTAGCAATGTGTAGAGAGAAGGAATAAAATTTTGGGGGATTTGTTTTGACAATGATCACAAATGTAATCATACTTTATGTTAGTTTCCTTTTGAGTTGCCTGCATGTATGAAGTAGTAGAATGAATCAGCAATTAGTAATTTGTACTCTGGTGCTGATGTCAACAAAAATTATGTGTAAAAAAGAGATTGAAAACGCCAAGCATATGCTTTCATAATGGTCAAAATGGTGGCAGAGGTCTCAATCTCTTATCACATTCACCGCCACTTGATGTCATAAAGAAAAATGTTTCTTTCTTTTCTTTTATTCCGTGGTATTGTCATGTCCCTTGTCATGTGGGACAGGGTGGCTGAAAAGCAAGGTGTACCCCATCACGTAGTTGAGATTTGAGGGTGGGACACCCATTTTTCCTCCCCTTTTCAGAACCCTGCATTTGTGTTGCAAATACAACTTGTCCAAAAGTGAATAACACATGGCCACTCACACGATTCTATGGTCCCATCCCTTCATATCTACATTGAATGATTGAAGTTTCAAGGTCCCCATTTAATCATGATTCAAATGGTCGGTCCAACTTATCATCATCATCATTAATTCTTTTTATTCTATACTTAAAATCCTGATAGAGATGCCATATATTATATGCAGAGAGTAGTATGATATATTTGATAAAATACTTAACTATTAGATTCTCTTCTTTTAATAGTTAGTTTTAAAGGATGAGTATATGAAACCTTCAAAGAAGTATCTAAGTTTTTTAGCTGTAAAGGGTGAATTTTTCAGAAGTCTGCAATAGTTTTACAGTTTAAGAACATACTTAAAGATTTTCGAAAAATTCAAGACCTACTAAATAATGTTATACCTCAACATCTTTTCACACTATCTCTGTTGTTGGGAAGCAGGTAGCCTATGGTGTTTTCTGCCATAGAATCATGCTTTGATTGATTATTTCTGAAGATGTGGTTCATGCCTATCTATTGGATCTATTTGCTTGTTTTTTAATATATTACTTAGTGGTGTGGTGTATAATTAAAGTAATCCTCTTATGCCCTTAATCTGAATTTATTTTTTGTTTTTTCTTTGTTCCTAGAGACAGAATAACCTAAGCTACCCCCCTAACTTTTCTAGGTGGCATGTCATTTTTTGCTTTTGTATTCATCCTCAATCCACATGGAAACTGTTTGTACTTCTTGTACATTGCAAAGCGAAGGCGTGCATGTGATTAACTACTTGTAAATAATGTTCTGCAGATTCCCATTTTGTATTTAGCATTTGAACTTTGTCCACAGCTTACACATGTATCTTGTCCCTCCTAAAATATTCTGCCTACATCACATACTATTATTTTAAAGCTAGACCCTCATCAATTTACTTTTCACTTTCTGTGGTTTTAAGGATGATATAATTAATCAAATCAAGGGGAATATGAACTCTAGAAAGAAGAAAGCACACACAGACACATATATATCAGCACTTTATAACAGATAAAAAGAAAGAAAGAATCTCTGATAAGCAATTTACAAGTGTTTCTATAAACTATATTTGAATTTCAAAATCTGCATTATACCAAAGTTTTGAGGCCTAACTTACATTACATGGACTTTTATAAAGAACAAGATTGGTCTACCAAAATGTTGATCCAGAAAAGAAGATACTAAAATGGCTGTCATCCAATTTGAACAGGCTTGAATGCTTTAGGCAGAGTTTGAAATGTTAAGTACAAGAATTAATGAATTCCACGTCATTGTGATCTGTATGGGAAGGACTATATGATATGGTCGGTGAGTTGATCATTAACATTAGTCAGCTTTGTCATTCCAATAATGAAAACACAAAGTCAAGAGGGAGAGGAATGAATGAACAGATTCAACTTTGGTAAAAGTAAATGTTAGAAGATAATAACTCTTCATTTTCTTACTACTTGGTAGATGTTAAAGGCTTCAAAAGTGGGTTAGGTAAGGTTAGGTTATGCAGATTTGATTTTTATATATAGGTCACACATTTGCTAAGAGCATCTCCCAGGTACTAAACAGGAACTTTGTTGCTAATTTTTCTATTAAAAAACTTCTCCTAAATTAAAAGTTAAGTATCCAATAATGATGAGTGGATTATGAGTTGAACTGAACTTTATCTATAGTTTCAAGAGTTCAAATCCTGAAATCATTACTATGAGGAAAGAGTTTCTAACTACTACTGCAATAGTTTCACTTTTTGTGGGGTTTGATTTTAGTACTGGGTTTTTGTTGTAATAGATTAATTAATATTGTTTAGTATTTTTTACAAATCAATAATTGTAATTAAATAAAATAAAATTGTAGAAATTTTATTTAGTTAAATATAGAAATTCTGTGTAAAAAATCCAACAAAAATCAAACTCAACCCTAAACCCTAACTCCTAATTTTTGTGTGGATTCCCAGGTGAGAAAACAATTAAAAGCAAAGTTTTCACTTATTTATGTTTTAAAATTATATATAGAACTTTCAAATGGACTACTTTTACCCAAATCTGTTCTAGCCTTAATGGGCGTGGGTCAAAGAGTCCATAAAATCAAAAGGTCCATAAAATAATTAAAAAAAAAAAAACTCATGGCATTGGAAAATTAGGGTCAATATATAATCTGAGTTAACCCTCTTTTGTGTTTTCAGACTTTGACAATATTTGAATAAAGAAATAAAAAATTATTAATTCACCAATTATTTTAGAATAATTAATAAATGTGGAAATATGTAATCTGGGCTTTAATATATTTTTCTATTTTTTTTTAATATTTACCATTAACTATAATTAGGTTAATGTAAAAAAAAATAATTAAGTTAATTAAGATAATAAAGAATATGTAAATTTAAATAATTAGATTATATTTAGGTCTGCAATTCAATTAATTAACGTGTTTATAATTTATATTCAGTTTATTAATTTCATTTTGTAATATTTTATTAATGATAAACTTTATACTACCTTTGTTAAATAATCATTACTTTTTTTTTTCATTGTAAAATGTTATTTAAAGAAAATAGCTACTTGTATTTTTATTTTATATCGCATAATAAACTATAAGTATTTACTATTTTATAGATAAAAAAATATTAATAGCAAAAAATATATTTAATACATTATAAAAAATATTTGTATAGTACTTCTAAATTCCGTAGCGATAGAAAATTAAAAGAATAGTGATTATTATTTTAAAGTATATTACAATCATAAATTTAAAAAATATAAAACATATTTAACTTTTTTAGATAAATTATTATTTGTAATACATTAAAATACTTATAATACAATAATTCAAACTTATAATATAAACAATAATAAATTAAAACATAAACTATATAGGTGTTTAAAAGTTATATTTTACAATAAATATAATCTTAAAAGTAAACTATTTTGTAGAAAATAAGAAAAATATTAAAATTAAGAAAAAAAATTGTTGATAACATATTAAAAAAATAAAAATAAATTACGTGTAATTACTGTATTTATATAAACAATAAATATATTAATTAATTGAACTATACACTTACAAATAATTTAATTATTTTTTTGTTATTTAATTATCTTAATTGATATTTCTTTTAGTACTAAACTAACTAGATTTAATGTTAAGGAAGTAATAACATAAAAAAATTGTCATAATATAAAAGTATAAAAAAAACTTTAAAACTAAAAAAAATAAAAATCATATCTCCAAGAACCTCAAACATTTGATGACTAAAATAAATAAAAGGATTATTAAATGTAGTATGTCTTATATAAGAAATTTCTCTATCTTCCTGTCCCTCCTCATTACTTTATGATTATCAGAAGATTCATAAAGAAACGTATTCCTGTAATGAAAGAGATTCATTTTATTTTCATTGATAGATTAATGTTTTGATAATCAACCAAGTAGGATGAACAAATGCTTCTTAAATCTTAACTATCTCGATTTTTTTTATGATTCAGATTTCTTAACCTGATAAAATTGAAAACATCAATGTACAAATTTGTCATCAACTATTTTACAAGCCTGTGTCACCAAAGTTCATGGAAGGGCCCTGCAATATAAAAGGATACATAGTGCATGGAAGTGACAGTCACATCCTTAAATCTTGTAGCACATCAACTCCATTTGATTACTAGGTTTTAGCCAAGTCCAAAATACAGATCCTTCTGGAATAATATCAAAATAGGTAATTATTATCTATAAAAGTTTTGGATTTTGTAGATCTAATCTAACACATTTGAGTTACAATGAAATGTGATGAACAACATAACTTTAATACCATATTCAGAATTGGAGCAAGATGCCATTGGTTTCTTACTGACATTAATAATTACCATTCTTTGTTAAACTCTACATTGCTGGTTACAAAGAGGAACATGATCCTTAAAAATATCAAGTGATAAATGCACCAGTTAAAACTGATTGTGTCATTTTCAAATTCTATAAAAGGTTTTCACTCATCACTGTCCAAGGTACATAGTTTACCCCCCACAAATGTAATGCAACTTTCTTTGGTTGATGCTCTACTTCTGTGAGATCACTGTCAAGGCTTATCAGGTAATTCCCATAATGGTGCAACTTTTAAATTGGTGAGATTATTATTTATTGTGAAGGAGAGTGGAAGAGCAGCCATGTCCCAGACGGCAAGAAAAGCTCCTAAATAGGTCAATTCCTTGCACCAATTATGGATCATTCAACACCCAAGGTAAAGACAATTTGAATGGGGACATGCAACTTAACGTGTCCATTTTGTGGGTCATTGTGTTTCCCACATGCTGGAAAATGACCTTGAATGAAACTTACAGTACCCTTCAGTTCAATACACCTTGACCAAATTACAAAAAAGAAGCCAATATCCAACCACACTATAATAGGAAACACATCTTATCCAGGAAAATTTCTTGAGCACTTCATGCAATCACGTAGTGCGGATGATAGTGAATGCAAATTACAGAACATGAAGATACAAGATGTAAAGCTTATATGAAGACAAAGTTCATGTGATTCATTCCAAATTATTAATTCTGCTAGTATATATAAGCTCATCATCTCGTTAATGTATACAAATATATAGTATTGAGTACCGCGAACAAATGAACAATGATAATTAGTAGTTATATTATACATTAACTATTTAATAATTTATTGAGCAGGAACATGATGAACTCACATTGGCAAATATCAAGCATACATGACAAGGAAAGAATCATGTATATGATACCTATACTTGCTTTTCTCACTCTTCATCCTTCTTTGTATCTGTTTATATATATATATATATATATATATATATATTAATCATTCATTCAGTTTTAACACATACTCGTGGAACTAATCAAGCCAGGCATGCATAATGACATTACATAAGTGTGAGATGATAAGTTACAATAACATTTTTGTCAACAAGTTTCTTCTAACCGATTGAATTAGAGACAGTCATTGTTTATTGTACTGTGATTATCACTGATTTAACGAATTTTCGGATAGTAGATATCAAACATAAATTTCTCGTTAAAATGTATGATCTGGTAGCATATGAGTGTATGATACTTAAAGTTTCTGCGCGGACTCATTGAATTATTGACTCACCAAAACCTTAGATTTCTAGGAGTACACCAAAGCAATTCTCTTACTGTAAAGCATAGATTTGTATCTGTGAATTATCATATTTAAGAGTTAACGCATATCTTCCTATGGAGGACAACAGTTACCTAAATGAATAACCTGTGGTCTCCAAGCTTAATTCAGCCATTAAAAGGACAAAACGCTTATTCTACATGAATTGTACATACCCAGAAAAGAGAAGTTATAAAATGGAGGAACATATTTTTGAAATCATAAATTCATCATTAATATTATAAATAACTTGACTGAACAAATCATTGAGTTACATAACTACAATAGAGTTAGCTGTCCACATATACAGGACAACTTTAAAAACATAATTAAATGGCATGCAGAGAAAAAACATTTTGTAATTGACCCTTAATACATACGAATTCTTTAGATATGCTAGTCTAACTAAGTGGCTCTGACTAGGGGTGAGTGAGGCATTGGCGAATGGGGTGACATCATGTGAGGTGACATAACATTCTCATCAAACCTTCTTGAGGAGAAGCTGAGTCTAAGGTTACTTTTCCAGCGTTTGAGTTCCACTGGTTTTCCTGTCTCTTTGCCAACAAATGCCCTGATTCTCTTGAGTGCAACATCCACAGTCTCATCATCCATGTTAGCGAAGCACACCCTATACCAACCAGGCTCGGAACAATTGAATGCTGACCCTGGTGACACATTAAGCTTCACCTCATTGATGATCACACGCCACAGCATCATTTCTCCTTCAAATGTTTTTTCCTTGAGCAAGCCTCTCAAGTTCATCCAAAAGAAAAGCCCTGCATTGCTCGGCAAGCAAGTAATGTTCACCTTTTCAAGCCCCTTTGTGATGTGGTTGTGCCTTGCAGCCAACCTTCTTGCACTCTCTGCCAGAAACCTCTCCACAAATTCGTCATCAGAAAGCATTGCAGCCAGAAAATACTGTGACTGAGTTGAGACTAATCCAAAGCTTGACATTTTCCTCCCATTGCTCACCACTGTATCATTGTATGAATAAACTATCCCAACTCTAAACCCCGGAACACCCAAGTCCTTAGACAAACTATAAACAATGTGAATAAGGTCTTTATTACAGTGCTCCATGTCTTCCATCACTTCAGAGACACTCACAAAGCAAGGGGTTCTGAACACTGTGCCAGCATAGATTTCATCACAAACTAAGTGGATGTTCTTCTCATTGATGAAGCCCACAATGCTCTTCAGTGTTTCCCTGTCCATGGTGCTTCCCAAAGGGTTTGAAGGGTTTGTTATGATCAACCCTTTCACGTTGATGTTACCATCTTTTGCTTTGCTATATGCTTCTTCAAGAGCCTCCCTTGTTATGTTGAAGTTGTTGGTGCTGTGACACTCTACAGGAATAAGTTGCGCCTTAGTTCTCCAGCACAAGTCTCGGACAAATCTGCAATAATAAAACATGCAGAATATATGTCAGTCAAATCAAACATGTCATTCTCGTAACACGTGATGAAACATTGACATATATAATCAAGTTGTACTACATGTTAACTTTGTCACTTCTTAGTTAAGTCATAATATGAATATGAAGTTATATTCAAATTTGTTGACCGATTGCAGTGTGATGTGGTCTTTGTGGTCAGACAAATTAAATATTTAAATTAGTTGACTGCAGATTTTTCCATGGTAAAAGCTAAGAAACATTAATTATTCGATTTTATAGACCGTAACTTTATAAACTTGTGACAATTAATAATATTCTCTGGGTTTAGCTAGCCAAGAACCAATGTCATACGAATTTTCTTAAACGAAAATTTGAATTGCTTTGCGAAGATGCTTTTGACTGTGCAAAATTTCCAAACGTATTTGGATTTTGATAAATACAACGTGACCATGCGCTAAGGTGGTCATGGTTTCAAAGGTCAAAGGCAAATTTCCACTCAACTACATCAACTGTCCATTTTGTATTTACATCTGGGCAAGACATGTTTTGTTGACTAATCACTTCGTATATAGCAGCCCAGAAGGTTAACTGGTATATGGGTGTGCATTTAATGTTCTTGGAATTTTCTTCTTCAAATGCTAACTGTTATTTAGATCATAAAAATAACCTTTATGATTAGTAAATTTAATTAAAATATTGTTTTTTTTATTTAATTATTATAAAATATGGTAAACTGACAAGAATACTGAATTTTTAAGGTGTTAAAAAAAGACTGTTTTGCAATCAAGGGAATAGTTTTCTGAAAAATCAGTAAAAGACATTGACAATGACTAGTAGTGTGTGAAACTATTTAAATCCAACTCTTCAAAAAGCTTGTTTGTTATTTTCTTACAAGTGTTTTGGGACACTTAAATTTATTTTTTAATAGCAAATCTTGACCTAACTCATTGAACAATTTTCTTTAGTTTGAATGTTGTCGGGCATCATGCCACTAAAATAAATGTGAAGTTTTAAGATTGACACACCTCCGTAGTTGGTAGAGGAGTTCTGATAAATTCTTTCTTAATTTATTTCAAACTGAAAACTATCAGTTCGTGATATAATATTAGTTAATATGATATCAGGTTAAAAAGAGTGCAGCACATTTTATTAAGTCTTTTTTCTTCATTTAGAACAGCAACGTTTATACGTGTATATATATGAAGATTAAGACCAAAATTTTGTTGGATAATGATTCTGAGCACCACTTGAAAGAAGCCACCAGAGATTACCCTTTTGATGAAGACAAAATAGTTATTACGATTTGTGGTTTCTTAAAGTTTTGTCCACTTTTAACGTTGTGTGAAATAGTGTGATTCATTGAATGAAAACACAAGTTTTGAAAGTGAGGGTACATACGCTGGATAATAAGGGCTAGGAACCAGAAAAGCATCTCCAGGATCAGCCAAACAGAACATGATTAGTTCGTTTGCCCCAGTGGCCCCTCCACCCATCAATATACGGTCAGGATCAAATCTTACTCTCCCACCTCTCACTTTTGACATAAAATTTGCCACAGCCTGCATAAAATATCAAAATCCATTTACTATCATGATGATATATTATCAGATATTATTCACAAATTAATTTTCGTACATTTCTGAACTCTGGCAATCCATGGTAGTCCTGAAAGTTTGCAATATATCTGAACCAATGCACTCCTTCAGGAGTGCAAATAGAGGCCTTCGGATTATTCAGTATCCACTCTATAATCAGATCAGAGCACAGCTGCAGAAGTTATAAGAAATTATAAACAACCATTTGAGTCAAATTATCAAACTTTCATTGTGGGTACATATATTGTATAAACTATAAACTACATATATATTGCAACAGTTATGACATGTGTACCTGATTTTCTGCAAGACCCATCTGAATAACACCCTGAGGATTTTCTGTGGGGTGAAAAGGGTTTGATTCATAGGCCTTCCACCCATCAAAATAAGGAGAGTTCTCTCCATGCATGTGGTTGGTAGCAATCTCAGACAGAAGCTGGAAACTCTTGTTCCCTAAAGCCATGTTAATTTGGTATGTTTTATAGTTTCTTGGAGGGGTGTGTGGTCACTCTGGCAATTGTAGCAATGGAACTGCAATTAGCAAAGGTAAGTGGTGCACGAAAATGGGAGGGAATGCTATGAATTTATAGGGACGTGCTTGTAGTTGTGGTGTAATGAAGGTGGAAAAAGTCCACTTCGAAACATCATGAAAATCAAAGACAGATTTCCAAGAAAATAAATTTGTAACAGAACATAAATGGCTGTTTTTGTTGGTCAAACAACTCTAGTACGAGCTTGCTTGTTTTTACCATGTCGAAGTATTATGAAGTGCACCATGAATATTTACTGACACGCCCTTTATTTTTAACAAATATTAACTAAAAAACGAAATAATTAAGTTGAAAAATGGAATTTTCATTTGCTAAACTTGGTAGCAAGATGTGAGAATATAAAAAAATAAATTGTGATAGCTACGTAAATATAATTTGGTGTATAAAAATATTGGTAGAGGAAAAGGAGGTTAACGTAAAAAAGAATATTATGGGGAATTTTTGTGCAGGAGAAGTTTCTGTGAAGCTACGGATTCTTAGTTGAAAGGCTAAAAAGTGTATACGAGAAGGAAGATGGAATGGGAGAATAGTCTAAGCGTATAAAGGAATGTGTACTTTATTGTTGTGAGAAATTGGTGTGAGAAATTGAAATTGGTGTGAGAAATTGTTGTGAATAAAGAAGAGTGAAAGCATCTCTGCTTCAACTTATTTACCTTCGTCAAATTAAACCTTTCCCCAGGTACACAACTTTTTGGCCGGCGTGTCATAGACGTGTAAATTAAATGTTCCTATACCTATACAAATATAATTTTTATATATTATATATTTATTATACTCTATATTAATAACATTAAAATAAAAGAGAAAAATATTATAATAAAATAAAGAGAAATAAAATTTCTATGAATATTATGATATATATATATATATATATAATAAAACAGTATATAAATATAATATGATACAAACATGAATATTAAATTATTCTTATTTAATAAATATATATAATATTTTAACGTTTTCTTCACACTCATAATTATTAATATTAAATATAAAGGATGGTAAAATAAAAAAATAAAAATATTTAATATGATGACATTTTATAAATAAACTAGTAATTTATATAATAAAAAATGAAAAATAATATAATAATTTTATAAAAATATAAAATAACAATTAATTTTAATATATTTTGTATATTTAAAAGACAATATTATAAATAATTTGAATAATATTCTTTTATTATAATATATAAAATTTAGTAAAAAAAAATATATTTATGTCAATAAAAATTTAAAATAACCAAATTTAAGAATTTGATTTGGTTTTTCGTTAAAATTTTATTTGAACTAAATATAAAAATTAAATTGATTTAATTTGATTTAAAATAAAATTTAAATATTTTTTTGAAATAAAATATTATAATTTTAAATATAAAATAATTTATGACTTTTATTTTTATAATTATTATTTTATGTATATTTTTTTTATATTTATAAAAAAATTATATAATTTTATATTTAAAAATTAATAAATTATAATATAAATTTATTATTATGCTTTATAAATATAAATATATTATAAATATTAATAGAAATATATTATATGTGTGTTTATATTTTTTATTTTATAATTTTTTTATATTTATTTTGATTGATATAAATGAATTTTTTTTATATAATTTAAATAGAAAAATTAATTAATTAAATAAAGAAGTTAACAAAAGAGAAGTTAAAAAAAGAAAAATTGAAAAATTAATAAAAAAAATTGAGAAAATTATATATTAGAAATAATAATAATAATAAAATATATTTAAATAAAAATTAAAATAATTTTAAAATAGGTTAAAATAAAAAAAAATATAATAAGAAAAAAAAATATTTTTTTATATATTATTATAAATAATATAATAAAAATATAATTTTATAATATATATATATATTATTATTTAATTTTAAAAATATAATTTTATATTTAAATATATTTAAATATAATTTTATATTTAAATATATTTAAATATAATAAGTTGTTGATTCGATTTTTATTTAAAATTTAAACTAAATAATACTATTTAAAAGAAATACATTTTAAAAATTTAAAATAAATTATCTAAAATATTATAATAAAATTAAAAATAAACTGATTCATAATATTAATATAAATAATATAATATAAATAATATTAGGATAAGTAATTAAGAAATATATTAAATTTTTAATAATAATATATTAAGATAAGATAGAAGAATATAATTAGAATAAAGATATTAAATATTCAAATATTTTAAAAAAAATTATTATAAAATAATGATAATATATGAAAGATTTGGAACCTTGTTAAAAATTAAAAATTAATATATTTTCTTAAAAACATAATTCTTAATCTAAATATATTATATAATTGATGTTAAAAAAATTATATTTTTTTACCTAAATTATTAAACTACGGTTTATATATATATATATTAATTATTTTATTTAATATCTATTAATTTTAAATTAAAATCTATGATATATATATATATATATAAAAGTTAGAATCCCTCGTAATACTCTAAGAATAGTTTATTAAAAAATATAATTAAAGATTTTAACATCACATTTTTCTTGTTTGTAAAATAATCCGGTCTTTGCATCTGCAATCTGGAAGTGTGTTAACTAAAATTTTTATGCAAAGCTGGGATGAAAATAAATAAATAAATAAATAAGAAATAGTAATTTTGCAATGCATAAAATATATTTTTCCATTATTATTTAACCTACTCTTTTCTTCTCTTTTGTTGTTAGTGAAATGAAGAATAGTTGAAGAGTGAAAGAATGCAAATTACTTATCCTTATAATAAAATATATTTTGCCCTTATTGCTTAACCTACCTTTTTCTTCTCTTTTGTTGTTAGTCAAATGAAGAATACTTGAAGAGTGTGAAAGAATGCAAATTATTTATACTTTGAATAATAATATCTAGAGGGTTGTGTTCTCAAGTATAAAAAATAATTATAAAATTTAATAAAATTTAAAATAAATTAAAATATTATATTAAATATAAATAAAAATGTTGAATAATATATATAAATATTTATTATTTAAAATTTTGAATAAAATTAAATTTTAAATAACAAATGAAGTTGTATTTATTTATATAATTATTAATTTATATTTATAATGAAAATTTTTTAATATTATCCCTTCTCAGTTTTATTTGATTCATAGAAGAATAAGTAGATGAAACCGTATTTTTTTATATAATTATTTATAGATATTCCTCATCTCTTCTATACCTAATACTCATAAAATGAATTAAGATTATTATGAATGTGAGATTTTTGGAAAATAAAGTATTAAAAAGTAGAAGAAAAAAAAAGAAGATGATAGCGATAATTAGAGTCGGTGTTGGAGTGAATCCCTAAAGGGTAAGCGGAAGTAGCTTGGTGGAGAGAGATGGCATTGACGATTTCCAGAAAGGGAGTGGCCTTAAATTATGGAAGGCAAACAAAAACTGGAATGGTATTAGGGTTGGTCCCCACTAACCAGACTTAATGGGACATTTTGGCAAGTTTACTCTCTTTGCTACCTTGCTTCTAAGACCTTCAAGTCTTTGTTTGCTCCATTTAGAAGAATGAAGTGTGATGAAACACTTCCAATTTGCTGGGATAAGTTGACATTTTTTGGACGTGTATCACACTCTGAAGTGATGCTATTGCAACTCATCCCATTCATTTTACAATTTAGGCAAAGAGAAAACCTCACTTCCTTCAAACTTTTCTTCAAACTTTTCTTCAAACTTTTCATGTGGGGTGGATACCAAGTGAGATCCGCGTCACCATTCATCCATTCATACTCACTTCATTATTTCATCATCCAACGCAACACATTCAATTTTTCATTTCATTTCACCATTTTTGTTTTTCAATCCTGTTCCTAATACACATCATTTGGACACAATTATTAGTTAACCTAATCCACATCTCTTTTACACATAATTATCAAACTATGAAAGAAAAAATGGTTCTTATCTGATTGATGTAAAGAATTTTTCTTTCTTTCCAAAAGCAAATGAGTTCACTTCCTCCACACTTGCTAGTGGAAAATATTATTCATTACCCATCCTTATTTTGTTAAAAAATGTTACCAATATCCTTATTTTTCATGTCCTGCATGGAGTGGAGAAGTTTTGATTCCCTCCAAGTTCAATCAGTGTTTAGATATAAACACAAATTAATACTGGTTTTGGCTTCAGACGTGTCTACGGATTCAGATATGTATGAAGACTTTTGAGGCTGGGCGTGAATCTTATTCACCATGCTTTCTCTTTCTCTTTCTCACGTGACCTTCACTGTTCATATGATGCTTTTTCAATCACAAAAGTCACACTTCAGGAACTGAAATAATAACATGTGAAAAATTATTATTATTAAAACAATGAAGAAAGAAGAGAGTAACAAGTTACCTATCATAAATCACCAAAACATAAATATCCATGCATATTTAATGAAAAAAAATTATCCAAATTACTTTACAATATTTATTCAATTATATATTAGATATTTAAGGAGAGGGTTAACCGGGAGATTTTCATTAATAAAAATAAATTATAAGTAAATATGACTTCACTTCTTACCTAAAATCTTAAGTACAAGAGTTTGTGTGTCTTTCTCACTATTCAACCTTCCCATTTCTACTCAATATAAAATTTTAACTCACTTTGAACTCCAACCATATATATATGGCTTTAAAAAGGAAAAAAAGTTATTTGTGTATATGTCTAATAAAAGAGTGGTTGAAGTTCCTGAGGAAAAAGATGGAAAGAAAGTGGAATGGAAGAAGTGTGAGATGTGGAACTTGAATTGTTGTGGCTCATGCCTTTTCTGCAAATGAGAGAGTATAGTCAATTACTCAAGCTGTCATATCTTGACATCTCACATCCAATTCAACTTTCTACCATTCAATTACCTCTAAAACACTTAATATATATTATTAATCTGCATATGTGTAATGTTTATGCACCATTCACATGTCTCCCACATTTTCCTTCACTTACCATCTCTCCAATACCTCAAAATAACATAACCCTCACCATTCATATATCAATATTTACATGCTACAATCTATTTTTATCACCTTTTTCTCACTTTCTCATCCTCCTTTCAGATTTTCAATTTCTTTTTATTAAATATCATTAGCAATTTTATATTTTTCTATCTTTATTTTAAATATTTTTTTATTAAATTGAAATAATATTTAATTTTTAAGTAACACTTCTTTTTTAGCCATGTATTGGTCGGTCACAGCTAGTCTACATGCCAGGTCAGAAAGTTAGGGCCCACATAAAGAAAGTTAACAACAACCGAACTTTTTAGCGATTTTAATATTTTTATTTTTTAAAAATTAATAAATAAGGATGCTAGCAATTGAAACTAGCGGTTTTTTAACTGCGGTGATTTAATTTTTATATTTTTAAAATTGATCATTTTAAAAGAATTATCAAAATATGTAAATCATGTTTGCAAATATAATTTCATCGTATAAAAATTGTATTTCCACACTTTTAATTTTTCATTTATTTTTTAAATAAACAATTTAAAAAATAATTTTAGTCCATGTTTATTTAAGAAAAAAATGTTTTTAATAAACTATATATTATAAAAAATATATATTTAGAGACACGATTCTACAGTAAATAATTCTTAACTCTTTAAATCAGTGAAAGCACTATATCTATATTTTTACAATAATAAAAATTAATAATATAAGTATAGATAATAATAAAATAATTATTATTATCATAAAAAAATATAATAATTACAATAAAAATATGTTATTATAATAATAAGATTCAATTTTATTAGTTTTATAAAACTATAATCATATTTCTATTTAAACCCTTAATTTTAAAATATTAATAATTATTATTTATACTATTTTTATTATTAGTAATCTAATAATTAAAAATAGGATTTAATAATAATAATAATAATAACACTTATCATCATATATATATATATATAAAGCTTTTAATATCTTTATGATCAACGGAATTATTATATAAAATAATATAATTAATTATATATTATACATATAATCAATTATATTGTTAAAATAAAGATTGAAAATTTTCTTATAATAAATTATTAAAAAATAATATTAATATAACTAAATGATAATAAAATTAATAATAAAAAATAAATAATTTTTATTTTCATTAATTTATTTTTCACTCATTTTTTATATTTTTCTTTCTTATTCTTCTATTTGATATAAATGAAAATGATAGAGAAAATGAAAGAGAAAATAAAAAGAAGAGAAAAAAAAATGTTAATATAACATTTTTCCGTGATTTTTTTTTTACGTAAAGAAAAAGTTGATCTTCTCTCATACTTTTGATTTTGATGGTTACGCTTCGAAAGGTAAATTCTGGTGTTTCTTTCTTCATTCTAAATCTTTCACTGCAAGCAAAGGGAAATAGGTGTACGCATTCATAGTCCAAACATAACTTTCATTACAAAAGCAAGAAATTGATATGACGTGTCATTCATATTTTCCAACAACGTGAAACCCTAATTATATATCTCATCACCTTCACCAACTCTGTCCATGAATTATCAATTTAAAATATTTATTAAAATAAAAATATTTAGTTCGATAAATATTTATAAATAAATATAAAAAAAAACTTATATCATTTATTTTAATTTATAAAATGTGATTTATATATTAATTAAAAATTTTAATAAAATCTAATTCTATCTATCATTGCCATTTCAGTATGAAATTGAAACTTTAATATTCAATGTTAAATGGGAAGAAGAAAAACCAAAGTCAACAATGCTTCAAACTGTTCTAATTATCACTTCACCTTTTATCATTTTTTCCTTTCTCTTCCACACCAAAACATGAGAAATTTTGAGTTCTAAGTGTCCAACTTTAATTAAAAGAGTGTGCAAGGCCAAAATATAAAATTGGATAGTTAGGTAAGGTTGTGAAGATAATTATCATATTGGAAAATTAGGGTTTTTGTAAACATTATCAATTTAAGACTTTAAACTTTTGCTAGGAAGAAAAAGTAAAAACAGAGAAAGTAAGTAGGTGAGAAAAAAAAAAAAATAGATGAAAAATAAATGTTTTGCATCTCTTCTATGATGAACATGCAGATTTACCTCATGTTCATATGAATCAAGATAGTGCATGTTCTGTTTCTTGAATTTTTGAAGTCAGAAAAGTTATCAATATCTAATATCAAATTAGCAACAAATCTTTGTGTAATAATTAATATATGGTTAATGATATCTACAAAGTCAAGTCAAAACGGTCCTCTTATGTGTTTTAAACTAATCACTTTTCAAAAAAAGATAACTTTTTAAACTTATCCACTATTTAAAAAAAAATAATATAAAATTATAATTTTTCTATTAAAGTTATCCTTTTGACTATGTATATAAGAGTTATCAATGGGCAAGACCACAGAATTTGTATTCCTTTTTATTTATATTATTTTTTATTTTTGAGGACCAGAAATTGCAAAGACACGAAAGTTCCTGAAGTATGCTCTCTTAAGAAAGACAATATCAAATTTTATTCTGTTTTTCTGAGGTAGTTAAAGGAGTTGCATTGAAGCTACCTAGGACCAAAGCGTCACATGAATTATAACAATTATATTTTAATTTAAGCCATAGAAACGACAATTAAAAAAGACAAAGAAACTAGGGTTTCTATGAATTGGTTTAACTTACGAGATTCAATAGATGATAAAGTTTGTTCTTAATTTCGAACATAAACTTTGAAAAAATGGAAAAAGTTAAAAACCATTTACATGTATATGAAATGATGGATTGCGACGTTGCAATAAAGATTGCTTTTTTACTGTTTTTTTTAATTAATTTTTTTGGATTACTTAATAATAGAAAATTGATTTTGCCCTAGCACTTTTCTTAAAAGATTGTAAATCTTGCACGTAAGCTTCACATGTGATGTGACCAAAACGTTGTTTTCAGTTTTTATTAGAATTCACAAACTATGTCTGCTTCAATCAACCAAATAGATTAAGTCAAATTGAAAAAACATAATCATTTAAGACTACTATATTTATAAAAATAATAATTATAATTTATATATTAATTCACTATATCTAATAATTGAAATTGCTTTGAATTATCTAAGTTAAATTTAAAATACATATTTCTACTATTTTATAAAATAAAAAAAATGAACACTCGATGCCAATATAGACTTTCAATATAATAACTTCAATTCAGTGATCAAAAACCCTAAAAAGTGTATAAAATCCAAAGTGAATTTGCCGTCATGAAATGAAAGTTGAATCAAAGCCTCCATAAAATCTATCGTTAGCTCACACTTGCTCATCCATTCACCATACTCTTTGATTAAATGTAACAGCTACTAGTAATAACATAAAAAAAAAAATACTATTATTTTTTAGAAATTAATTAGAAAACTTAATTCATTCTCAAAATCAGTTCAGAAATTAGAAATAGATAATAATTTATTAAGAGATGTCCCAATCTAGACTTGTTAATCAAGTTCTGTTATCATGTAAAAAGTGACTACAGGATCTAATTCATCCTTAAAATCAATTTAGAATGTGAGATTTACATTTTACTTATATATTATAATTCGACTTCAATATAACAGTTAATAGTAACAACATAAAAAAAAAATATAATTGTTTTTTAGAAAGTAATTATAAGACTTAACTCACTATCGAAACTGGTTCAGAAAATAAAAGGAGATCATAATCTATTAAGAGGTGATCCAATCTAAACTTATTAGAACATGTAAAAAGTTATTATAAGACCTTATTTACCCTCAAAATCGGTTTAAAAATAAGATTTAGACCTTACTTATATATTATAATTCTATCTCTTTAATATTTTCCAACAATTTTAGTGTTAAAACGTGGTTTTGTTTTGGATTGAAGGTTGGTTGGAAACCATAAACCTAGGAGGCAGAAAGGGTCAAAGAGGGAGGGTCAGTTTCTTGAGTTAAGAAAGACTTGAGAATCCACAGGAAACTTCTTATTTTTTTTCTTCTTTTCTTCACTTCCAATTATTTCGGTGCACATTTTTCTAAATTTTAATTAAAATATAAAAAATTATTTAAAATTAAATTCATCATAATTTTTGTATTTTAGAATGAAGTTTATATATATTTAGAATTATTGGAATAAAAAACAGAATTTGGGTTAAGTGGTGGTGTTCTTGGGCCTGTCTGCGCTTAGCTTCTTTCTGGCTGCCTTCAACGTTTCCTTATAACACGTGGGCAGCCGCAGACGCACGTGACTATTTCTCACGTGCCTTATTAGAACATTCTATACCCTTCTATCTTTAGAATCGTACTACACTAAAAATAAATAGTATAGTTATGTTGATGAAAATAGATTTATATTTTTATTAAATCACAACATTTTTTATAATAAATTTCTTTCAAAATCAAACTATGATGACGTAAAATTATGTTTTCTATATTGTTAAGTTGATTAAATTAATAACTCTAGACATTTTTGTTTTGTACGATAAAAATGGAAGTGAGTTATGTAAAAGAAATTATATAAATAATATATATATTATTATAATTTCTTGAGGAAGGTTCCACGAGAAAAGATTAAAAAAAATAGCAAAAAGTTGAACTTGGAAATCTATACTTTCAGTTTGACTCTATGTTCGAGTTTTTCTAAGATGATTCAAATATGATTACGTTAAAATTAGTGAAAGATTATGAATATAATTAAATAAAACATGTACAAGTCTACTTGAACATCCTCGAAACAATTTAAAATCCTAATGAAGTCTTTGTCTCTCTAATCAAGTAATTGTTTCTTAATTGTCTCCTAAGAGATTACAAACTCTTCATCATTGGGCCAATCTTACAAGTACTAAAACAAAAATATTATTTGTGTCAATTCAAACATCAATTTCTTATAAAAAAAAAAAATTAATGTGAATTTTAAAATACTAAAGTTAGAAAAGTTTTGAGAAAATTAAGAAAATTATAAATGACATTTGAAAACAACATCAAATATATATTTCATAGTTAGAGCTGTAAAATAGTCTGGTCCAGCCTAATGGAGCACTATATTCATTTTTTTTTTACCTAATGAATAATAATTTTAAGTTTAATCCAATTTTTCAATGTGCCGTTTTTACTTTTTTTTTTTTAAATTACAAATAAAATACATATTTTTAAAAATTTAAGTTATATTAATTAAAATTAATTTTTAATATTATAAAATGGATAGTTTATAAATCTAAAAATCATTCTCCCGTAAATCTATTTAGTTTGCAGATTAAACGGGTCCATTAAAAAATATTTTAATTTAATTCAAATCATGATTTTTTTTTTAAATAAAAAATATTTGGGCCAGTTGCAAACCTAGCCCTTTTGCAACCCATGCTAAGCGTTGTTGGATAAAAAAAATGACTAAACCCAAACATGCTAAAAAAACTTACATGGGTGTGATCATTATAATGGTTGAACAAACCAAAGTAGGCTCTTGCTATTCCCACCACTTTTTCTCTTTTCACCCTTTTTCTAAATTTTTTTATTCTCTTTTAATAACATTTATGAAGATATTAGCATTATTTTTCTTTTATATTATATTTCATTTTTTATTTAAAATCATGAATTTATTTATTTTAAAATCACACATTCTAAAAAAGAAAAATAAAAATAAAAAACAAAATTAATTTTTTATAAGTTAAAATTAATTATATTGAAACTAATTTAGATATAATGTATCTCATATAATTTCTTTAAATTTCTGTTTATAACATATATATATATATATAATGTAATTATAAAATGTAGCAGAAGCAGAAAAGCAGAAGGCAATTGAATTATGTATAGTGAAGTTGGATGGAAATGGTTGAATGATTTGAATCTGAAAGATATCTGTTGAGAAGGTGTGAAACGAAAATGAGTAGAGAAATTAATCTTTTTGGGATATGATTTGGTTCTATTCATTGTGGATTGATTAGAGATGGTATAAGAGAATAAAACATAAAGTAATTGAATGAGACACATGCCATTAATTGCTCTCACATGTGGTGGGACGCCATCCACTTTCCTCTCTTTCTCTTCCTATCAAACTCAGTCGGGGGTTCTCTTAAACAGGTTGCTTATCCTTTTCAGCACACAATGTAAAAATTATATATCACTTATCGGATACCGATTAGTCTTATATAGATCTCTTCTCATAATATTGGTCTTGGTTTAAATTGATAACATCTCGATCGATTCTTGACTCATTGATCTAAACCTACAATCCATTATCACAATTATTTCTTCCTATTTTATTATAAATTAGAGTACAAAAAGTTAGGTAAATATATCAAAATTCATTCACTTATTTTCTTGACACACATTAAATCTTATTTATATCCTGTTTATATTTTTTATTGACTTGAGCGTCTCAAGGTACTCTTGACCCTTCCATTTAGTCATAACTATTAAAAGAGACTCAAAACCTAGAAAGACATCTTCGAAAGGTACTCGGTCTGAGTAAATACAACTTAAAAATTATCCTTAATAAAATTATTAAACTTATTATGTTATCTGTTATCAAACAACTATCCAACCGTATTAGAATATACTAGATGAATGCAAAATAAATCTCATCTCATAAATTAATTTTATAAATATAACTTAAAGTTTATTTTTAATAAATACATCTCCTTAATTTCTTATTTCATCTTCGCATTTACTTCATTAACTATCACCTTTCTTACCTTATCCATTTTTACATTTTTTACATTACACATCCCATATCTTTCGTAGATTATAAATATATAAGAGGAGAGATATCTAATTTGAAAATTAAATGTCTGAAACTTTGTCCATTTCTTTATTATTCCTATGCTTGTGCATGTGGGTTGACCATGAAACTCATATTTTCTGTCTCCATCAACGCATTACTCTTGAAGTCATTAACCCCTGAAAATGTCCTAAAATCATGTTCCATATCTACTTCTTGTTGACAAGGAAAATGAAATCTTTGTTGTTCTAGGCTTTCGTGGTTTCAGCATTCCGGAACTTCTGTACCAACCACATGTCCCCTTCTACAAATCACTCTATGCCCCCCACCCCCTCAAATCTCCTCCACTTGCACAACCAAATAAGTGCTTCACATATATATATATATACATATTAGTAAGAACTGAAATTGCATGCATATATGGCCATTGGTAGTGGCAGTGGAGTCCCTACTTCTAGAATATCGCTTCTCCTCCTCATCTTGAACAATTACTGTCACACATTAATGTGAACTTTTGCTTATTTATTACTTGCAAGGGAGAAACTTTTGTTTTAATTTACCCTTTTAAGTTTCATAACCGAATGATGATAAGAGAAAAAAAGGGTGTTTTGATTATGTGCACTCATATGTGCTGTTGATATGATAACTGATTTTTTAACATTTGTATATTTTAGGTGGTCCAATGTAACTTTAGTTAGCAAGTCAAATGTGGTAGATGTGTCTGTTATCATTACTTTCTGGTGTAAAATGTCGTAGATTCCCATGATGATGATTCTCTCAAAACAGGTAAAATAATATTACTAGTTAATGACTCAAACATAAACACACACATTATTTACAAGGATTGAGTTTATATGAGCTTGAGTTGAAAAGCATGGGGAAGAAATTTTATCAGGTTGGCACTGAGAAATCTGGCATAGTTTTAAGATGGAAATTTCAGAGTGTAAAACTGTAGTGGTATGAAGAAAGAATGTTCAGTGAAAAAGAAAAGAAAATGTATGCGTACGTGCGCATCACTAAACCAACCATGAAAGTTGAAGTCCTTCTCACAAACCCACTCCCCTGTTTTTTATGAGTTTGGAGTCACAAAAAGTTTTGAAGGCTTTGATAAAGAAAATTAAGAAAATGAAGTTTCAAAAGGAACCAACAAGGTGATAATTTTTTCCCACATAAATTAGATATAAAAAGATCATATCAATGTTTAAAAAAATTATAATGGATATTAAATTAGACTTAAACTTTGAATTTTAAAATAAATTAAACTATTTAAAAAAAATTATTCCCCCTCCGAATTACAAAATTAAATTTTAACCTTAGTTGGACTTGTGAATCCTATATAATCCCTGAGACTTATTATAAGTTATATTACACATTTTTTATTAATTAATCTCAGAATAATGGACCAAAATAAATAAACTAATTATACGATAAGAATAAATAAGAATGATACTCTCACTCAGGAACAAGACACGTTCAACCCGGTTTCTTTCATAATGAAAAAGAACCGACCCGAATCAAACCGGTGGCGACATGCATGATGCATGCATTCATGTCATGACCCATGACATGACCCCACACGCTATTCAATGCCTCGTGCCACCCACGTTTTCGATTCCTAACGCGCCTGGCTATTTATCGCCTGCGTTCATGTCCTCCACCGCCACCATGCCACCCTATCGTGACCGTTAAATCGTTGGCTGTCAAACCGTTAATTACCGTTCGATCTCTCACCATAGGATTCTGATGCTGCCGAAACCGTTAAGATTTGCTATCTTGCTTTTTCCGTAAAAGAAGTGGGGCCCGCAGAAGAAAAAGCGTGTGAGGTGCAGAAGTGTGTCAGCCACCTCACATAAATAAAGAAACTTCATTAATACATTTTTATTAAATAATTCAATCCACTCTTTATTAAAGAGTTCAACATAAAACTATTTTATTTTATTAATATTTTTAAAATAGTTAAATTACATGATTAATATTTTTCTGATGCAATAAGAAATACTAAAGACTTAATATTTAGAAATATAATTTAAATTTAAATTATATTTATAATTAATTTTTACGGACTTAATGTATTATATATTTATATGTGGTTAATTAAGATAAAATATTGATTTATTATATAAAAATTTGTTTGTATAATTAATTAGTATGATGTTTTTTTCCATTTCACATTGATTAGATTAAACATATTGTTTTAAGAGGAAAATGATATTTTTTATATTATATTATGAATTATTTGAAGGTTAAGAAAGGATATAATTTTTTCTAATTTTATTTTAACTATTATAAAATTGTTACAAAACTTAATAAAGAAATTAATATAATGATATATTTATTCTCATGTTCATAAAAATAAATACTGTTGAAAATACTTTTCAAAATTACTTAAGAATAAAAATAAATCAATTATTGATTATTATAAATTTATTGATAAAAAATTATTTAGTTAATATTTATGATATATGATAAATAATTAAAATTGAAATTAATATGAAGATAGTTGAATCTTCATAAAAAAAAAATTTAAAAAATCTGATATAAATATTAAGGTGAATGAAATTTAAAAAATAAAAATTAGAATCCATATATACATTTTATGATAATAATCACCTTATGAAATAATATACATTTACTTGAAATCTCCAAATTTAAATATTTATTATTATTTAAATTATATATTATATAAAGTTGAAATTAACCAATAAAAAAACTAACTTGTGATTTTCTTTTTCAATTTTTTTTAATGTCAAAATATTTACTCAACTAAATCTAACTTATATTCATGTTCAGAATTTGATTTATGGGAACCTAAATTCTTAACTAGTTTTTTTTTCTTAATTTTAAATTAGAAATATTTATAAACAGTTTAAATATTTATTAGATTATAATATAAATAAAAAATATAATTATTAATTTAAAATGTTGTATTATTAATATTATAATTAATGAAATTATTTAATATTTAATTATTAATTAATAGAATTTATGAATTAATAATATTATTATTAATAATATTAATTTTTTTTGTAATTTATTATGATTATTATTAATTAAAATTTATTAGTAAAAATTGTAAACGTTATAAATATATATATATATATTTATATATATATATATATATTTATGTTAGTATCGATTTTATTAATATTAATAATTAATGTTAATGAATATGTTTATGAATATATGTATAATATTATTTGTAAATATTATTTTTTTGTAAAAATGTTTATTATTAATAAAAATAATAAATTAATTAAAAACAATAAAACTTATTAATTAATAATTAAATATTTGTACTGTTTTATTAAGTATAATATTAATGTTAATTAATATTATATAATTAGAACCTTATAAATTAATAATGAAATGTGTATATATTTTGAATAATTAAACCTTTTTATTTATATTATAATATAATAATAAATTTATTTTATTAATTATTGATATATAATTGTTTTTATTTTTTACTAAATGTTTTTTTTTAAATAGAAAAAATTATATTGAAAAATTATTTTATATTTACATTAGTTATAAACATTAAAATTAGCAATATATATTTTTGTCACATGTTTATAAAGAAAATTTCAGCTCAACGAACTTAACGTCTTATTGAGCAAAATCGAATTAAGTTTGTGATTTTTGAAAATTTTCGTTCAATAATATTATTTTCTGCTCGTTGAAAGATAAATATTTTAGTAATGATTTTCTTCTTCATTTTCAAGTTCCCAATTCCCTAAACAAAAAAAAAAGAGTGATTTTATTATATAATATGGTAATTTAAAAAAATATTGCATAAATAAATATAAAAATAATTAAAAAGGATGATAATGGTAACAACTTGTGTTATTTTATCAAGTAACTCAGGTTTCGAATTTTTTTTGCTAATGATAATTTGAATATTTAAAATAAATTATGCTAATGGAAAAATAAATCATGATGAATAATATCATACCGTTAAAGAAAAAATTTATATCTTAATTAGAAAAATTAAATGTAATGATATAATGATGCAAAGATAAAGTGAATGTGTATTATCCAAAGATAAAACATTACAATAAATAAGAATTAGGAAATTTATTTAATAGTATTAAAATTTCCAGTGATTTATCGATAATTTAGTATTAAATCTATTAACACATATCCAGAAAAAGAATTATTCAAAGATAAATATTTCTAGGTAAATTTTTATTTAAGGAGGATACTGAAATATAGATAATGAGAGAGAAAAAAAATTTAATGAGATACTAAAAATATAATAACCATGAAAAATGGCCAGAATTTAAATAAGGATAATTTTAAAAAATTAAATTATTTAAATAAAGCTACAACATTGTCTAATTAAAACAATTTTTCTTAATTTATAATAAATAGTTAATTTTTTTCTTTTATTTCTATTTTTTTTAAAGTTAAATATTTAAATTTAGAAATAAGAAAGAAGAATTATTTATAAGCATCCATTTCTTTTAATACACCAACACTATATTCATAATCTAAATGCATTGTATTTATATTGAACATATAACACTAAAATTACTAATTACTAAACACGATTTATTAAATACAAATACAATGTATTTAATAAATTATTAATTTACACGAGTAATTAAAGAAAATAGATATTTATAAAATATTTTATCATAAAAAAAAAAAGAAAAAAGAGGGGTGATAAATGGTTTGAGACATTATTAAATTATATATCCTGTCGGCAAAACTTAGAAAGAAATGCTGAGCCCCTCATAAAGTGCGTGTGGACTTTCTCTTCCTCCGCCATCAAATCCAGACCCTACTGTCGCCCCCCTTTGACATTTTCCAAAGTCAACCCCCACTCTCTTCCAATCCCCACTCCATCAAATATAAAATAATAATAAAAAAAGTATTTAGATAAGCATAGAGATGCCAAAATGCCAACCACACACTCTCTCTCTCTCTTCAAATTAAAGCAACTTTTTCAGTTTTTCTATTTTCAAAATTACACTTTTTTCAATAACCATTTTTTTCAACTTCTTAAATTCAATTAATCATTTATTATCTATGGAAATTCATTAAATTTTTAATAATTATAAACTTAGTATCTAATTAAATAGACCAAAGATACACAAAACCAACAAAGAAAAAATGAAATTAAGAAATTCAATTATCTAGTAATTATTCTAAATTTTATTAATAGAACTAGTGGTGGCATTTTCTCTCTCTTACTAGACTTTGTGCAAACACCCTCTTTTCTCTCTCTATAAATACAAGTCCATCCCCACTCATTGCTCCTTATCATCTCTCTAGCGAAAAGTCAGCGCCTTCTTTTGTCTTTTCTCTCTCTCAACGAAGGTACACCCTGCAGAGTTTGTCTCCATGGCCGAAGATTGGGATCTACATGCGGTGGTTAGAGGCTGCTCCACCGTCACATCATCCTCCGTCTCTTCTTCTTCTTCCTCCTCCTCTGGTTTTGCCTCTTGTTACTTCCACCCTGAAGGGGTTTCCTCTTCCTCCTCCTCTTCTGGCTTCTCTATCTTCAAAGGTGAACAACGAAGCCAAGTTTTGTCGCTCACTTCGTACCCCTTTGAGGCAAGGAGCCCCATTGAGGAGTTGCATGAGCTTTGCAAGCCTTTCTTCTCCAAATCTCATCCTCTCTCGCTGCAAGCCTCTTCTCCCTTGTCCTCACTCTCTTCCTATTCCTCTGCGCCACCCAAAGCGGTTTCAACTCAAGAGAAGCAACAACAACAGCGGAACAAGCAGCCTCACTCTGTCACAACTCCACGATCTAAAAGAAGGTACAAAAGTTCGTGCTTGCTTGGTTTTGATACCTCAAAGAGAAAAAAAAAAAAAGATCTTGGACTGTCTTATGCTGTAAAAATCATGTCTTTGGTTGAAATTTTGGTGGGTGTTAAGGTTTTAAATTGCGGTTGTGGTTGTAGTTTTGTTACCATTGGAAAATTGTCGATAAATGTGACTGATGAGACTGCAATTGTGGTTGCAGACAGTGTTTTGAAATCTTGGTGTGAGTGTGTTTGTGAGATGTGCTTATGACTGTTTTTTGGTCTTTTTGCAGGAAGAACCAGCTTAAGAAAGTTTGTCAAGTGCCATTTGAAAATCTCTCCTCAGACATATGGGCATGGAGGAAATATGGCCAGAAACCCATCAAGGGGTCTCCTTATCCAAGGTTAGCCTTGAAGATTTTTTTAACTTGCAATTTTGCAAAAATGAGTTGAAAGTTCATGATTTGGCTCTTTTCTTATTTGGTGACCCTTGATTTAAGACTGAGAAAATATATGCATGGGTTATAAAGGTTTTTGAGATCTCAATAGTGATTTTTTTTCAATTAATTATCACATGAAAATCCCACTTTATGCTTTAAGTAATCAAATCCAAATTTCTAAAGTTGTGTACTTTAGGGTCTAATTGAGGTTGCTTTGTTTTTGTAGGGGGTACTACAGATGTAGCAGCTCAAAGGGGTGTTTGGCAAGGAAGCAGGTTGAGAGGAACAGATCAGACCCAACAATGTTCATAGTCACTTATACTGCTGAGCACAACCACCCTGCTCCTACTCACAGAAACTCTCTCGCTGGCTCCACACGCCAGAAGCCATTGACACCCCACACTGCCACCACTGAACAAGACTCTGACAAGAGCAAGAGCCTCACAAAACCCTCTTCCCCTGCCACCTCAGGGGCAGAGGAAGAGGTTCCAGCACAAGTGGAAAAGTCCGAGAGCAGAGAAGAGAAGGAGGATGTGATGGATGATGAGGAAGAAGATGAATTTGGGTTGTCTGACATGGTGCTAACAGATGATTTCTTTGAGAGTTTGGATGAGCTGAGTCAACTCACTTCCCCTTCTGTTGTCACAGGAGACTGCTTCAGTGACCCCTTTTCAGCTATTGCAATCCCTTCTTGGGTGGCTAGTGGTGCTGCTACTGCTGGTGGATGCATATGATTCTTTTGGGGAAATCATCACAACAAGTGACAATTGCTTCATGCTTTTCATTGATGACAATAGGGACCTTTTTTATTTTTTTGTTTGTAGAGGAAATGGAACATTTTGGAGGAATCTTTACTAACAATGGTTTGTGAAGGGGAGGAGATTTCTTCCCAAGTAGAGTAGTTACTACTAGTAAGGTAGATCAAGCATTTGTATCTATCTCCGTTAAATCTTGTTAAAATTGATGATTACTGTTAGGGATTCACAGTTTTATGCCATACTATGTTAATGTAAAAACAATTTATTCAGTCTTTTTTTCTGGTTGTATGCCCCTTGAGTTGTGTTTGAGTTCAATGTATTTGAATTTTGACATTGGTTGTGATATAAATTGGAAAAGCACTTTTGGGTTGACTTTAAATTTTTCTTCTTGGTAATGATTATAATTGTGTGACTGTGACATAGGGGTTCATGGTTGTTGCTTGTTGGGTATATATTCTAGTAGTACTGTGGAAGACCACCAATTGTAGTGAACCTTTATTGGGGACATGAGGGGTTAAGGTAATCAAGGAATTAGATTCCACCAAGCATATGCGTTTTGATTTATATGGTATCTGCCTACTCTCTGTTTTATTCACAGAGAAGCAAAGTATTTCACGTCAGCTCCATTCCTTCTCCAAATGACAGCCACGTTGGCTTGAAGTTAACATGTTAGGCTCACCATTTAGCTTTGTGCCATTTGCTTGGCTCCCAATAACATTCCATCTCATTCCTAGTGGAAGGGGTCAATTTACCAAACTTGCCTCACCTCAAAAAAGAAAACATATTTATAATTAGCTATTATCATCTTTTCAAGAACTATGATTTCACACTAACACACATATCAGACCTGACACTTCATACTCTTAACATCCAAAATATTTCATATTAGGAAATTCTACATGATATAATGCTTTTTAGGTAGCTATATTTGTTGATGTGTGTATGTGTAAACAAAATTTAACTATATATTTTTATTTAGTGAGAATCATTTTAAGAGATTCAAGTTCTATTTCACTCAAACAATCAACTTAATAAGTTTTCCCTAAACTAACATTTTGCTGATATTATACATATATCATGAATAACATAATAAATCTAGATGTTTAATCAATATTATATATTTTTGTGTATTTACTTCTTTTCATAATATTGAGCTTTAAAAAAAAATTATGATGAACATTTGATATCTTCAAAAAAAGTTTAAAACAAGATTATATATATATATACATTAATACAAGGAAAGTGAAAAGAGTAGTCGAATTTGGTGATATGCAGGTAAAGGGAGAATTTTATAGAGCCGTGTGAGGGTGAAAATGTTAACAAGTTGATAGTTGAATTGAGCATTTTACGAATTGTAAACCAAGTAGTTGGACAGTAGTACACCCCAATGCTATCTCATGAACAATGACACTTATCCTTCTATTAATGTAGTTGGAAAAAGAATTTAGATAGCATAAATTCGTTTTTTACATGAAACAGAACAACTTGGTTCTCTCTTTTTTAGAAATCAACATGGAAGTTCTACTCAATCCAACACCCCATTTGAAAAGCTTGGTGGGAATTACTTTCAAACTTTTTAAAATGCTGAAATCCAACTTCTGTCGGTAATGGGGCAAAGAATTTACCAAAAACATCATCATAATCATGCCTTTTACTTGCCGGAAATCTATGATTTTTGTAGGACACCAGAACAATATAACTGATAAACTAACATATGCTTCGTTTAAAAGCCAAATTTGATGGAAGAACCCTCAGTTCTAATAGTAAACTTTATATATTGCAGTTAAAAAAGAAGAAGAAAGAAATAGACCATTTTTTCTAGAAAAGAAACTAAATCATAAGGGTAAGGTTTCTTAAAGGATTATGCAAGCTTACTAGTCAATTAGGGGCATCCTATGGTTCAACCTCACAATGTTATCATACCTTGAGAACTTTACAAACTTGAGGAAGGATCTTGTGTTGTGGTGGGCAAATCCAACTTTACTAGACAGAACTGTGTCACCAATTCACCATCCACAAGCATCAGTGGTAAATAATCAAGGCCACAAAAGTTGACCTTTACTAAAGCGCATTTAAGAGAACATCAAGATAAGCTTTTAAATGAACACAACACATAACAAAATTATACACTCAACCTAAATGGATTTGACCTTGTCTGAAACGTGCATTATGTCTGAGTTGGATACATGTGTCTAGGTTCAATATGTCATCAATTATTGTAATTGTATGGTTATATTTGTTATGTTCATTGTATACATATTAAGTCTCTGGTGTAATTAAGACACAAGTTTTCAGGTTTGGTTCTGTTTTCTCTCTCTCTCAAGGGACCTAGCAATTGCTTAACCAATGACAATGCTAAAACGACTTGGAGTATTAGCGAGTGTGTGAATTGGTTGATGCTGTTGTTCTAGTTCAACAAGTGATTTTTTAAGTTTAAGTTTTGAGTTTACAACCAAATTAAATAGTCGGAGGAATTTTTTTTATAGCAGATTCTATCTGATTTGAATAAGATTCTACCTTAAAGCATACTTTAATTTTGTAAAAAAATTTACCTAGAGTTAATTCACCATGAATGGACAGGTCATTCTCTTAACAAATACGCTTTGTACTTCTTGAAGAGGTTATGAGAACTTGATGAGGCACAAGTTGGTAAGATGGATTTATACTTTTATTGATAGAAACATTTGATAAGCCAGATTTAGAGTACAACAACACAATATTACTGAGTATTCACTTTGCAGATAGAAACTTTGTCATGTTGGACTGGCCTGTTGGCGACACATGTTGCTTCATTAAATGATTCACTTTGTGGAAGATAAACAACATTTTGATCTTTGAAAGGTTTGAGATCCATCATTTTATTCTTGAAAGATAAAAATCATCAATTTTGTTACTTAAAGATGAAAAAATCAAGCAATTTAATCCCTTATTAACATTAATTTAGTCCCTGAAAAGGATTAAAGTGATCAACAATTTCATCTTTCAAAGATGAAAGATAATGATTTTCATATTTCAGGACTAATGTGATTGACCCAAATTTTTTTGGAACTATAATGCTGTTTTACTCCTTTGCTGAGTTTCCTTCACCAATTGATTTGGAAGTATTCATATTTTCAACTGCTTCAAATGCTGCTGATGCTGCCTTGTACAAAGGTAACCTCTGCAATTCGTTTATAAAACCATTCGCTTCTGCTTCACAGATTTTGTGTGGGCTATGGAGAGAGCCAAGAAATGAACCACATTCATCACATCTTCCTTATACTCTAACAAGGCTTTACTGATAACATTTCCAACACAAGCATACTGCTTACAAAATTTTGAGTAACCTGCAAAAGATGGATCATCTTGACTTCAGCATAGAATCCTATAGTAAAGGACAGAAAAAAACAAAGTAACATTTTCAAGAAATACTTTAGCATGAGGGTGTTGCAGCATACCAAGCAGATCATGGAAAGCTAGCACCTGCATGATCAATAAAATAGAAAAAAAATTTGACTTCACTAAGATTCATTCATAAATAAAGGGCAGATCATGATTCACTAGATTATGCCATGATATTACTGAGGTGAATAATTCATACTTGTACATAACTGCATGAAATTATTTCACATAATAGTGACGGGTACAAATATGTTCCATTTAAATCACAAGTGGAAAAATAAAAACCAAAAAAATGCATGGAAGATCTATCATTGCAAATTACAAGTAGGGAGAAATCATCCAGGTGAATCATTTGCTCATAAAACAACAACTCATCTCATTGGCAGATCATAACAAATTATAGAGATAAAAATCATGAAAGATCATAATACTACTTCCTTTAATATTCTCAAATCAAATAAAATGATGATGAAATTTGAAAGTCCATATAATCTACTGGTAGTTAGACCATCTAAATATGTCCCATTCAATATATATTTCTACATAGACACCACAATAGAAACATCTTGTAACCAAGACAACAACTTAGCATGAAACACAATTCCCTTAGTTGCAACTTCATGAAGGATAAATGCTTCAATACTAATAAAGCAAAAGTCATGTGTTTTATAACTACATAAAAGTGGAGCTATAGCCTTGGCCTCTCTCACCCTTACTAAAATTCTCAAGCATCATACAGTATTAGCTATAGGCCAGCATGACCAACTTACCTGTCCACTGCAAAATGGTCCAGCCCCAATTCCAATAGTAGGAATTTGAAGAGCTGCTGTAGCTGCAGCAACCACAGGTGCACTTACACATTCTATGACGACAGAAAAGCATCCAGTTTCCTCCTAAGTCAGTGTCATCTCCACAACCTTCATAGACTTGTTCCCATTTGGATAACACAATAACGTTCTGAAAATGCCATTGAACTAAATATATTGATGAAGAGAGTGAGATGGACCTTGGTAGCAATAGCAACATGTTAGAGTTCAAAGTGAATTAAAATCTGATATTGACTAAAAATAGAAAGATTGAATAAGATATAATTAAAAAAGATATATAAATCCTTAATAAGAAATCAGGTCATATTCTTATATATATGTACAGACAAACATATTAATTAAATCTCATTAAACCTACTATCCCATTATCGATACAAAAAAGAATAAAACTCTTTTATATGTCCCATATATGTCCTATATGTCCCATGATAGCCATTCCAGCTTCAACAATGCCACAACCCTTGAAGTGGATCCTCCTTCTATTTTTATGGCATCCATATTCCCTTCCTTTAACATCCGAACTGCTGTATCAACTTTAAAACCACTCCACACTGAAAAACCACTCCACTCCAAAAATTTGTTTTTACGAAGACTTTCGAACTCAACACAAGATAACTCATGCAGTCGTGCAACTTCATTTGTCAACTCAAACCAACTTTTCGGACTTAGGAAGAAATTTTTATTCATATAAAAAGACCAAGGTGTTAGCTCATTTAGTAAAATTATATAAAGTTTTAAAATAATTTCTTATTATTTTTATAAATAATTAAATGTGAAAATAAAAATATCAATTTATCGTTATTTTTGCTAGTATGTTAAAATCATTTAATTAAACTCTACCGAATGTATAAATTTTGGTATACTTTCATTAATATGTAATAGATTGTTGTTATTTAATTAGATAATTAATTTAAAATAAATTTTAATTTAATATAAAACCTCATAAAACAAAATTTATTACAAATGGATGGCTTAGATGAAGTTTCTTTCTCTGAAATCTAATCCAGGCAGTCCATAGAAATCAGTCAAAGTTAGAAAACCATTCAAATTTGATCCACTTACCCTCACCTTGCTTCACTCGCCTCCCAACAATGCTGTTACTCCACGCGCCACCATCACCTTTTCTGAGAACATTGCTTCGTTACAATCATAGCCATCACTCTTCTCGCGCTTTCTTCTTCTCATTATCTCATTTCACAAAACCCTTTTCCATTGCCACCCGTTTCTTCTCGCACTCTCGCCGGAGTTCAATTCTCCCGATGAACGGACAAGGCATCGCCACTGGTGGCTCATCGCCAGAGCACTTTACCGGCGACTGGTACTCCGTGCCGGAGCTCCGGCTGCGTGATCACCGGTTCACGGTTCCTCTCGATCATTCTCGGGGACCCCATTCTTCTCCCAAGATCACTGTTTTCGCTCGTGAAGTCGTTGCAGGTAACGCTAGTCAACGTCAACTATGTCATTCAATGATCTTCTATGGTTTTGATTGATTTCATTCATTGTTTATTCGTTTCCCTTTGATTCGTTCTTGCACAGAAGTTCAGTGATGATATAAAGTTTTGTTTTCGAAGTTTTTTAATTTGTCGGAGAAAAAAAGGAATTTTGATGGTGGCTAATAAGTCGTCGTGTGAAGTGATGGAAAACCCAGTTGGGGTTTTTGTGATAATGTAATCAGGTAGGTTATTTAATTATTGTATTGAGTATTTTGTCAATGGGGTATCTGGTACTGAGGCAGAATGTAGTAGTGGCTTTTTAGTTTATATAATAGTTTTGAGTCCTTTATAGGCTGTGCTCAAATTTGATGGAAGAATATGGAATGGAATGGGTTTAAGGTCCATTTTTTGGATTGGAAAATAAGCAATAGAAAACGAAAGGTGATATAGTCTTTTAGTATCATTGTATTGCTTCACTTTTAAAAGCTGGAGGTGTGGAACCTACTTGAGATTTTGAAATTAAAAATAAGGACTTGGATAGTGGTACCATTAAGTGTTTTGTGTTTGTGTCTTCTTACAATCCCTTAAGATCAAGCACTTTTCCTCAAGGGATGAGGGGACATATAATTGGAGCCAAAGAGATTATGTTCCTTTCAAGGAAGAGAGGTGAGACCTATTATGGTTTTCAGCTTCGTAATTGGGACGGTGAGGCAGTTGACATGAGTTTATTTGGATACTGAAGAAAGCTTTACATGAACTGCTGGTACTGGTAGAATATGTTACTTACTGGCATTGGGCAATTATTCCGTTTCGGCAGGTACAACTGATATGTTTCAGTGAGGAAGATGGTTGTCATGTAGGACACAAATCGTATATTTCAATGATTTCATGATTGAAAGTTCTGTGTTATGCTGGAGATTTACCGTATCTATATTCTATATTGACTACTGGGAACACCTGGGTGGGTATGTTGGCAACTAGAGCAGCATTGCATACCTCATGCAAGCCTAAAGATCTCTCTAATATTGTGTTCATAATGTTTTATGTTTTGATTAGTCATTCTTTAATAAAATCAATTTTTGATCAGCTGTCCGGATTCTTTTTAATTTTGTCATAAATTATTATTTTGTATATTTCCTAATGCATAACTCATGCCCAGTCTGCTACATTACCATCTTCATTATCTTTGCATATTTTTATTCAAAACTTGGTAATTTTGTTGCAGCTGGGAAAGAGGAGCAAAAGTTGCCATACTTGGTATATTTGCAGGGTGGACCTGGGTTTGAGTGTCGGCAACCAACTGAATCTAGTGGATGGGTTCAAAAAGTGTGTGAAGAATTCCGTCTCATCTTAATGGATCAGGCATGATTTACTAGGCATTTTTGTAATCATCTTTGGGATACTGTAAGAACTTTTATGTATAATCTGTTCTGTTACTTACGTACATTTCTACAGCGAGGAACAGGCTTATCAACTCCCTTGACTGTGTCATCAATGTCGCAATTCAAGTCTGCTGATGAGTTAGCTGACTTCTTAAAACATTTTCGAGCTGATAATATAGTAAATGATGCAGAATTTATTAGAGTACGCCTTGTTCCAGATGCTGGTCCTTGGACAATTTTGGGACAGGTATTCAAGTTAATGTTTTTTTATAGGTATCATATGAGCTGCTGATTTTGATGTCCAACCAGTCTATCTATACAGTCTCAACTTCTTCCTTTTCTTTCTTTTTCCCGAGTCATTGAAAAATTGAATTTATGAGTTCTTCTGTAGGTATCATCTAATGCTTTATTGATTTAGGAGCTTTGTTTAGAATGAGTTGTACCTTTGAAGCCAATATAACCTAGAAATTCCATGTTTGCTTATTCTTCTTCTGTTCTTTTTTAATTGCTGTAGAGCTATGGTGGATTTTGTGCAGTCACATATTTAAGTTTTGCACCACAAGGACTGAAGCAAGTACTTATAACTGGAGGAATTCCTCCGATTGGAGGTGGATGTCCTGCTGATTCAGTGTACAAAGCAGGCTTTGAGCAAGCTATACATCAAAATGAGAAGTACTACAAGAGATTCCCTCAAGATATTAAAATTGTTCAAGAACTTGTTAATTATTTAGCTGAAAAAGAAGGAGGAGGGGTGATGATCTGTCTCACATTTTTCTTCTTGTTAAACAAGAAAATATGAGCTATATTCTGTCAAATCCTTATTCCCTTCACTCTTTGCATAGGTGGCCCTTCCATCCGGGGGCTTCCTAACCCCAAGAGGGCTGCAGACTCTTGGTCTATCTGGCTTAGGATCCAGTGCTGGTTTTGAGAGCATGCACTATTTGTAAGCATTATTACCTTGTGTGTTTTAAAACTATATTCAATTCAATTTTTGAATAATTTTGTACTAACCTTTCAAGGTTTGAGAAAGTGTGGGATCCTACTTTAGTTCCGGGAGCACCAAAGAGAATAAGTTATAACTTCTTAAATTCTGTAAGAAAAATGTCTGCTTTTCCATGATTATCTATGCACAATTTGAAGTTTTCTTCTGAATATCAAGTGCCGATTTTCATTCTATGCAGTTTGAGAAGTGGTTAGCTTTTGATACTAATCCACTCTATGCTCTTATGCATGAATCCATCTATTGTCAGGTATTCTTATTTTTGGTTCATTGTTTATGTATTATCTATGCTTCTCCTTCAACTCTGGTCCCTTGATCTCTCTGTAGGGTTCTGCTAGTAAATGGTCTGCCAATAGTGTAAGGACTGAAGTAGAAGACAAGTTTGACGCAATTAGAGCTGCCAAGGAAGGACTCCCTGTACTTTTTACTGGAGAGGTAGAGTGTAAAGAATGTCATATTTTTACCTTGCGTAAAGCATCTTTAATTACTTTACTAATATTGAACTAATGCCTTGAGATTAACGTTACTGTGCATTTGAGATTTCACATTGACTGATGTTACATTGAGGCCTATAAGCTAATACAGGATTCTGTAACTTTATTAATGTTTGATGTGAATAATTCAAACCTTTTGTTCATGGTAATTGTCAATTGTCACCAATATATGCATTATTAACATTCGTTTAATGAAAAGATTTTTTGGTTAGAACTGGCATGCTATTTGGATGTGGAACATTATGCATGACATTGCATTTCCCTCATAGGTAATGAACCACTAAATTGAATGCTAATCTACTTATTTTGTTTTCTTTACTATTACAAAGAGAAGATGCTTACCATGCTCCTTTGCTTTTATAGATGATTTTCCCATGGATGTTTGATGAGATTCATGCATTGAAACCATTCAAAGAAGCAGCTCATATATTGGCTGAGAAGAAGGACTGGCCCCCACTATATGACGTTCAGGTTCTGAATAACAACAAGGTACTTCACTCAGTTATATCTTTTATACTAACAAAAGCAGGACATGAATTATGATTGCTACATCCTTAACAATTGAATGTGTTTATAAAGATGAAGGTGAGTCTCAAGGTGTTTTTTTATCCAATGCTGGCAGGTACCTGTTGCCGCAGCTGTTTACTATGAAGACTTGTACGTGAATTTTAAGCTGGCCATGGAAACAGCTTCTCAAATAGCAGGGATTAGGCTATGGATAACTAATGAGTTCATGCATTCAGGATTGCGTGATGATGGGAGCAAAGTTATTGATCATTTGTTGGGGATGCTAAATGGAAGGAAACCTCTGTTTTGATCATCATTACCATTACGAGCATGTTTGAAAACCTGTTGAGAAATAAAAAATCAAGTCAGGGATGTAAAAGTTATAATTATTAGCTTCTCCATAAATTTGAAAAACTACATCTACTATATGGAATCAGAGACGCTATACATACATCTTTTCTCTGCCTCCTACCACGTTTTATACTTTGGCTCCTTAGAATTTTGAACTTTTATTTTCTTCTAAGTTCATAAATCTTCCATTCTTCATATTCAAATTGTAAGATTTTGCGTATATCTTGAAATTAAGTAAGGCCTTGCTCAAATTATTGGTTGCCTAGATAATGTTTTTTTGGTTCTTAAAAACAATGTTGTTCCTTTTATCAGGTTCCTCGTCCTAAATTCTTTTTCTTTTTCAAATGGTTCATTGAATATTTTGTTTCCCCATTTGGATCTTTTAAGTAATATCATTTTAATTTGGTCCTCTTACACATTACAAGTTTTCTGTCAAACATGTTTGTCCAGTTGTGGTAATGGTTTTATGTAGTTTGTATAAGGTTTAAAATATTTTTAGAAAATCATGTTATTGACAGTCTTTGCAGAGTGACAAAGGTGATTGTGGTGGTGACACAATTAATGGATATTTATAGTCTTTAATACTACACCTTTAATATTACGTAGTTGTTGTCACCATGATTACTCATACCACCACAATTACTATTAATGCTATGATTATCATAATGTTGTTATTACTGTGGAAACATACTTTTAAACTAATTTTAATATGATAAATTTTAAAACTAAAGATTAGAAAAAGAAAAACTAATTTTCAAAACTAAAATACTCTAAAGTAAAAAATAATTTTTTAAAAGCTAAAAACTATTTGTTTCTAAAATTTTGAGTATTTCAACTTAAACTATCAGAAACATTATCCAATTTTTTTCTTTTTACGATTTTTGTCATTGATTATTTTAAATATTACTTAGATTGAAATATAGTCAACAGCTTAATACATAATAATTATTTTTATTTTTAGAATAATTTACATGATTCATAGTATAAAAATATTTAAAGGTAATATAAATTCTTCAAAAAATAATAAAAATAATTTTTGCAGGATATATCAAATGTTTTTTTTATAAAATTATTGATTTTTGTAATTTTTTATTTTCGAAAATTTTCATCTATCTTCTTCTTTCCCTAGAATAAACACAAGAGCGCGCCAGCTACAGCGATTTACATAGAAGACACGAACTATTAATTCGTTTCGGTGGGGATTGGCATTGAAGTATTGAATAGCAGTTGAAGAGAAGAAAAGCATTGAACAAACCCAGAGTGTTACAAACGACAACATGTCTCAAGATGAGTGACAGCATCTTCTGCGTATAGGACTAAAATTCCTTTCTTTTTTGTTCTTTTCTTTCGATTTTTCCGAATTCAGCGTAAATTGCTTGCTAGTTATCACCAACATCATCATGATGGCCTTGGGAAGTGGAATATACGTTGCTCGCACCGCGGCTTTCAGATCAGAGCTTCAACCCATGGCACCAGACCGCATTGGTTCTCCCACTTCATCTCGTCAAAGGGACCTCGTTTTCATCGTCAACCCTCTAGGTCTGTTGAAAAAACACAAAAAATTACCTTTTTCTTGTTTTTGAGCTAAATTAAATGGTGGGGTGCTTGAATTCGGTCACCCATTATGAAAACTTTCTGTTTGCTAGAAAAGCATAATTACCCTTCATTTTTCGGGGATAATGTTGAAATTTTAGGATAATTTGGACCATAATTGGCACTCATATTAACAGTTAGTTTATTAATTTCGAATTTAAGTTTTAGATATGTAGTTGTATACGGCTCTAGTTCAAACATGATTGCTTTCTGTAAAGGATAACAGTGATTGTAAACTAAATCAACTCTTAGTTTGAAAAAGAAAAAAACTTTAGAGACGTTGGATACGTATAACTTTACGCATGTTAATTGGTGATGCGAGTGCCTATGTGAAGTAGTGCTTACTTAAGAATTTATCAAAATTTTAACACTGGAAACTTGGGTTGCAGGTGCTAATGGGAGGACGGGAAAAGAATGGAGGAAGCTAGTTCCTTATCTACAGTCTCGCCTCGGTAAAGAGTGCAATGTGAGTGAGTCTTGTTGCTGATGTGTTGTGAGTGTTTGCCTATTTATTTTTTTAGATGAACGGGTACAAATTTATTTGCTTTGTGTGTTGTGTTTATTTGAAAATTCATTGTGTTTTTTTTTTTTTTGGGTAGATATGTGAATCCATAACAACAGGTCCTTGTCATGCTATTGACATAACGAGAGAGGTTAGTTTCAAGTGTTTGTGATAAGTTGGTTTTATCTCAACTTCTTCCAACATGTTGAATTGTTATCCTTGTGCTATATAGGCTATAAGGGAGGGGGCTGATGCTGTCATTGCTGTTGGAGGTGATGGAACACTTCATGAGGTGAACACTGCTTGTTTTTAAAAAAAAATATTTATTGTTGGGTGTGATGATGTTATTTGATGGATTATTGCTACATAAATCCCCAGGGAAATTCTTGAGAAGCCTCGACCTTATCGGAAGAGGTTCAACCAAACTTAACCCTTTTATGCTTGTTATAAAGATAAATGCTAGCAGTATACTTTTTCAACACATTCTTTATTGGTTGAAATTCATGCTTGGTTCAGTAAACAGGAACTAGGACGCGTAAATAAGGAGTGAGATTTTTCAGGGACTCACATGAATTTTAATTAATACTAAAAGGTGTGTTATAAAGAGTGTATTAGAGTGTGTTGCTAGCATTTTCCTTATTATAAGATATATATATTTGATATAAGTAAATTGTTGATGAATGAAAATTTTTTCTTAATTGTTCTCCTAATGCACCTCAGTTTATTAAAACAGGTTGTTAATGGATTTTTCTGGGCTGGAAAACCTGTTGTTAGTCAAGTGAAAGAGTCTACCCGTTCAACGGCTCTTGGTGTGAGTATTTGACACCAGATTTCAATATTCTCAGTTTTTATTCAATGCCTGACATCTTAGATTCTGTCATCTATAATACATCCTGAATGAAATGCTTATTGAAAAATATACTATGTTCTGGCTTTATACAGCTCATTCCCTTGGGGACTGGTTCTGATTTTGCAAGAACATTTGGGTGGTTAGTTTTTGTTTTTATCTTCATTCTCATTGTGTATCATATTTCAATGTTATATCTATATTATTGAAGTGAATGTGTTGAGTCTTTTCCAGGAAAAATGATCCCCATGAGGCTATTGAACGTGTTGCTAGAGGTTTTTTCTTTTTCTTAATTTGTAATTGCTTTGATATTCTATTGTAGCTGTGTGACAGCTGAAGCATGTTGATGCTGGCCACAAATCTTTTGTTTCCATATGTTCGTTTAGTTTCTCTTATTACATTCTAATTTAGGTCTTCTTTAGGGTTGAGATCAAGTATAGATGTTGGCGTTATCACTACAGAGGATTCCGATCACCACTACTTCATAAATGTTGCTGACATTCACTTGTAAGGCTAAATTAGAAATTTCCGAATAAGTGTAACGTATGAATCATAACTAAAGCATGCCTGACCAAATTTTATAGGAGTGCAAAGGCGGGTTTTTATGCTTCTAGGTACAAGAGATTTGGCAACCTTTGCTATATTATTGGTGCATTGCAAGCCTTCATTGGGCATCAGAACCAGGATCTGAGGATCAGGGTCAGTGTTAGTTTGAGGTCCTGTGTTATTTTAGTTCTTTCATGGTCTATGTTTGTGCACCAGCAGTGTCACCAAGTTTTACATGAAAAATGCAGTTCAATGATGGTCCGTGGGAGACATGTCCTGAAGTGACAGCCCTTTGCATTGGAAATGCAAAATACTTTGGTGGTGGCATGAAAATTACACCAAAAGCCGATCCTTTCAGTAGAAATTTAGAGGTGAAATACCATTCTGTAAAATGTCATAGATGAAAACTGTCATCTATTTTTACTGGCTAAACCTCATCCTAAATCCTGGCCATCTTTTTCTTTTCTGAAAGTACATTTTTCTTCCATCATTTCTGCAGGTTGTGATTCTTCAGAACTTCAAGTGGTATGATTTTGTCTTGAAATTACATAGGCTATACAGTGGGACACATCTCTCGGTTAAAAATGTATCTGATAGAAGGTATAATCTTTTCCAAAGAAGTCAATCTACCATTCTTAATGTTACCTTTTGTTGCTTCTTTCTAATTATTGATATAAATATCAATTAATGAAGTTTGGATGACTAATGAAATTTGATTACATGGTCTAGTCAAATCTGAATATAACAAATAGATATTGAATATTATTAATATAAGGTCAATTATATAAGTGGTTCTCAGAACCTACACATTATCCTTTATAACCTCCTTTTATTGTAACAACAAAAACCTGACCATTAGTGAGGTCAGGCTATATGGATTGCACAACGTCATTAGGAAATATGTCGTTAATGATCCATGTTTGGTATATCAACAAGTTTTAAGTTGGCTGCAATTCAGACAAAATTGTCTTGGATTTATTATTGTATATCATTGTTTTAGTTGGTTATAACTTTATGTGTGGATGTGCCTTAACTGTACTGAATCGTAACTTAAAAAAAGAGGTAAGTAAGTACCTAGCAGCAGGATTTTGTAGCAACCTTCAACAGTTAACCGCTTGTGCTACCTTTTTCTGTTCATGGAAGCTTAGGATTGGGCCATTGTAATGGTACTCATCCCGAGTGTTTTTTATATTGCAGTGTACTTTCTATTGAGGTGGAGGACATCTCAGGCAAGGGTGGTATTTATATTCAATCTGATGGGGAGCATTTGGGGTTCCTTCCAAAAAAGATTAGTGTTTTGCCTGCTGCTATTGAGATGATACTTTGATTTAACGAGAATGGCAAATTTAGATGATTATGTTCATTCCTTGTAATTTGCCAAATTTAGTAGAGGAAGAGTTTTAAGTATGTTGGCATGGGAGTAGGCTTACATTTTTGCTGTGGTATGAGGGAGACTAATTGTATTTTGGATCAGCAATGTATTGTCATAGAATTTATTTTCTAACTGTAAAATGTATCTACAGTTATGGAATGTAAAATAAAGGTATAAATAAATTAGAAATTCAATAAAGTTTATGTTTGGAATCCCTCAGACGTAGTTCCCACAAATCTATGTCAAAATTTAGCAAAAGACGCAGAAGCAAGACCAAGTAGCTTCTGGAGTTACATGCGTCAGCTATGACAGAAGCTCAACTAAAACATGTTAAAAGTTCGTCATGTAGTTAATATTTTTTATATTTTTCACTTAAATGATAGTGTCAATTACAAACTCTTGTAAAGTTCGTCACTTGATTGATCTGATTGCAGAAAGTGATAATTTGGTTGATTTAGAAAACATTTAGGGAGTTCAAATTCAACACTTCAACAAAATTACTTTAAGAAACAAGATTCTGAAGTGGAAAAATCAAAACCAGCAATTTCTATGAAAATGCTGAACCAACCGCAATAGACTTCTCAAGCCGGCTAGCTTGTTATAGCTCTGAATCTGAACTTCTGGACATTGCTTCCTCTGAGCAGATTAACAGCATTATCCGATTTAAATATTTATGTTTTTCTTTCATGAAATTGAATAACATTCTTTTTAATTAATAACTAGTTCTTCTATTTTAAGTTAAACCACTAAGATGATGGAGCTAGAGGTGGTAGAAGATTTGGACATAGTTAGCATTGTTGTATAAAAATCATATTACAAAGTTAAAATTTAATGATTTTTTTATTAAAACAAAAATTATAAATTTTATATATAGTAATTATAATTTTGATATATTCTATTTTAATGTTAATTAACCTGATGATAAGCTGACGTTAACAAAGTCATAAAATTAATTAATGCCATAAAATTTGACGTAATCAAATTACTACCTTGTGCAAGTTTTATTGGTAGGTAAACAGTACATATTAGTTCAAGCTTTGAACTGGTGTGAGAAGAATGAATATAACCTAAGAGATGTAGAAAAGATTATGGAATAAGCTTCTTCTCTATCTCCCATGTATATATATCTTGCACCCAATGCTAAACTCAACTAAATTCAACAACTTCTGTTCAACTGCTCTGTCAAGTTCATACCATGACACATACAAGACGTGTCCCCAATGCACTAATTCTTCGTTATTATCAATGCATACACATCCTCTTTATAAGTTTCAATCCCAAAACATTCTCATTTTCTCTTCACTTCTATCACTTCATTGTGGAATTAAGACCTTATGGAAAGCCAAGACCCACCAAACCCACCACCCCTAAACAACCCTTTTCTCTTCACTCCTAATTTGGTACTGCAAAACTCTTTGGACCCTCAGGAGCAAGGGCTATGTGACTTTGACTGGGGTAACCTTTTCTCTTCCCAAAACAGCTTGATGTTGCATAGTGGGAATGCCAAGGAAACTATCGAATGTGCATCTTCTTCATCTTCTTCTTTTATGGCTCAAACTAAGGTAGTTTGCGAGGAGGAAAAGGGAAACAAGGAGAAAAGGAAAGGTGGGAGGGTGAAGAAAACAACACGAGTGCCAAGGTTTGCGTTTCAAACGAGAAGTGCAGATGATATTTTGGATGATGGTTATCGCTGGAGGAAATATGGACAGAAAGCTGTGAAGAATAGCACATATCCCAGGTAAATGCTTATGTGTGTGTTCAAATGAAATCTATTGGTTTTGTTTTACGTTGCATATATGCATGCATGCATGGTTCTGTAATTTTGTATTGAACAATGATCATTCATATGGGAACATAAAAAATATGTTTCTCACCACTTTTAATTTATGGAAAAACATAGTGAAACAAACAAGAAGAGAATGATTATTCTTTATACATATTACTACATCATGATTTGGCCAAATATCATTGTTTGCCTAATTGTTTCATTGCCCCTATGGATAAAACTCAGATCATGGATCATTCTGTTTTAATGATCATATATATATCATTACTGTTTCTGTTATACAGACTTCAACTAATGGAGTACTTTCATTAACGTATTATTTCTCAATTCGGATAACTAAAATACGTGATAATAAAAATGATATTCTTTCTCCCTTTCTGTCATTTGATGTACTCAGTTTAACTATTTGACTGATACCAAAATCTCCACATATTAATCACTTCTTTCTGCTTGATTATCATTTTGAATTAATGGGAATGAAGAAGCTACTACCGCTGCACACATCACACATGCAATGTGAAGAAACAAGTGCAAAGGTTGTCCAAAGACACAAGCATTGTGGTGACAACGTACGAGGGAATTCACAACCACCCATGCGAGAAGCTGATGGAAACTCTAACCCCTCTTCTGAGGCAAATCCAGTTTCTTGCTAGCTTGTAAAAAAGTTTCTCTGCAGCTACATGCAAAAACAAGCGTACATATTAAGCACTATAATCAAGTTAACTTATTTACATGCTCTTTGGCTTTCCAATCAATGTCACAGAACTCTCTATGTGCACTGTATACACTCTTAGTTAATTGGTTTGATTGTAAACTTAATTTTGTGTCTATATGTGATCATGATCAGGTGTGTCTGTGTAATCAAACTTCTGTAAAATTTACAATGTATATCATGCTTTTCAACTTTAGTTGTTCTTTGTATTTTTCTTGACCTTATTGTGTAAGGTTTCTCACATTATGTTCAAATATAATTTGCTAATTTTGTGGTCCCTAAAGAATACTAGTGTTGTTCTGCTAAATAGCAAATACAAAATTGGTTTTAATGAGATAGATTATGATTATATATATAGGGATTTAGGAAGCAATTAATTTCATAAATATGATTTGATGTATAAAATAATGAACATTTGGCAAGAGAAGTTTTTAGTTTTCTGAAAATCTAAAGTTGGGTTGGAAAAGTATTGTTTTTTACCTATTATGATATAATTACTTATATTAATTACTGATGTTGTTATATACCTATCAGTGCTTCAAACACGCGATCACAACTTTGGAACCACATGCATATAGCCAGATAATGCCGAAGAATGAAGAATTTGTTTTCAACTTTTTCATCAATCATTGCAGCACCGCATATTTATCCCAAAACAAAGCCATATTCTTCTGTTTTTGGGTGCATTATGAATACAAAAGACAGAACAAATCCAGTTTCTACGTTTTCTTTTTCTTTTTCCCTGCATTATGTATGTATTTTTTTGTCTTAAAAAGAAAATTTTTCTATACGTTTTAATTTTCTATAATTTCAAATGGGTATTCCAATTTAGTCCTGCGTAAACTTCGTTAATTAAACATTTTATTTCTCCTTTTCTGGTGGATTTTTCAGTGAACGGGTGTGGTTTATTCATTGTTACTCTTTATAATTAATAGTGACAAATTAGTATTACCTGAAAAGAATTTTAAAAGTGATACATTACTTCAACTTGAAAGTGAAGAGTCACCAACGAATCTTTTCGTGGTTGTCTTTATAAAAATAATTAGTTAATATATTACAGTAATAGGATATTAATACCAGATTTTTTTTGAAAATATAATTATTAGTTCAAATAATTATTAATTACACTTTATTTACCAACGAAATTTGAGACAAAATCTTAGAACAGAATGAATATAAAAAGAAAAAGAGAGAGAGATAGAGTATTGGGTTTACCTCATTACAAGGACTGGCACGTTAAGCTTCACATTTCATTCACATTCAGACTTTAGTGCCTTCATTTTCAAGATTCACTTTCATCATCATCAATAATGGAGTTTTCTTAGAAAATTATTCTCCTCATTCTTTTTTCGTTGATGCTTATTCCTCCATAATCCATGTTAGTGATTAACAATTTCATTTTCCAACATTTTTATATCTCTATTTAGTTGTTCATCTTTAACCTAAACCAATGCATGCATGCATGCACTTGGATCCATCTATTACGGATTCAATCATCGATTCATGTGTCTTCACCAAAAAAAAAAAAATCATTGATGAACGCAGAAAAGGATAAGGCACTAACAATGCACCAACTAGTTTTACAGTAGTCAATTTTCCAAAAAATAAAAATAAAGTTGAGTTTTTATTGTATTTTTATTATTTTGGTTTTAGAAATTATGTTATAAAATATCTTTAGAAAGTAAGGGTGGGAGAAAAGATATAAAGGGATAAGAAATAATATAAATAACAAAACTCTGAAAGTAGAAAATAAAAAATTTCGAGATGCTCTTTTGGAAATAACTTTTAAATATTATCCTCGTCAAACAATATTTTTATATTTTAAATACAGAAATAAATTTTCAAAAATAAGAAATATATTTTGATTTTTATATTTTTATATTTACTTAATCGCTATTAATTTTGAAAAAAAAATATTTTGTATTATTAAAAAGGTAGATTTTTTAATTGAAAATGAAATGATTTTGTAAAAGGAAGGTTTGGTCTAAAATAATCCAAAGTTGGTACGGTAATTACAAAAGAAGGAAAACGCGTGAGGTACACACTAAACGTACACGGTTACACGACATTAAGGGGAATACAACGACGGCGATAATGATGAGAGCATTAGTTCCTTAATCTAATCTAATCATCATCGGATTTTCGGATCTAATTGTATTCCCTTGCGCGTCCAAAAGTTGAGATCCGCGAAGCCGGAGGGGGCCACGTTCGACGACACGTCGTCACGTGTCGGCACCGCGTTTGGCCTTTGCGTGTGTCGTGTTTCTGGTTTTGTGGTGTATAAGTATGCGTCTGAGTTTGGGTGTTAAGGTGTCGTTTGGTGTGATCGGTGTAGGTCTGATATTTGCAGTGCTCAAAATGTCGGAGTTGTTGGACAAAGCCAAAAACTATGTTTCGGACAAAGTCGCCAACATGCCGAAGCCCGAGGCCACTGTCTCCGACGTCGATTTCACGTGCGTCAGCCGCGTCAGCGTCCAGTACTTGGCCAAGGTTTCTGTCTCCAATCCTTATCCCACTCCCATTCCCATTTGTGAGATCAAGTACTCCCTCAAAAGTGCTGGCAGGTTCGTACCCTCTTCTTTTTTTTCTTCTTCTTCATTGGTCTAGTATTGGATTAATTGGTTAATTAGCAGGATTTGATATCTGAGTTTGATCATATGATCAGTTCTTAGATAGAAAGGATGAATCTGTATGGTTTTTGAAGTAGAAAAATGATTCATTTACATTAGTTATATGATTTGTTGTTGTTGTTTTGTGTGGTGAGAAGGGAGATAGCATCAGGGACCATACCTGATCCAGGATCGTTGAAGGCAAAAGACACAACAATGGTGGATGTGCCAGTGAAGGTGCCTCACAGTGTGTTACTGAGCTTGGTAAGGGACATTGGTGCAGATTGGGACATTGATTATCAACTGGATCTTTCTTTCGTCATTGACCTTCCTGTCATTGGCAACTTCACCATTCCTCTTTCTCAGAGCGGAGAGATCAAGCTCCCCACCCTCACAGACATGCTTTTCTAATCCCTGTTCCAGCAACCACCCAACAGATTCAATAAATGCACCCTCTGTCTCATTTTCCTTCTCTATCATTATGCATTTTCTAATCATAGATCTTGATGTTTCAAATCACAGATATGGTTTCTGCTACTTCTCTCCTCATACCTCTAATTCTACTCTGAATTATAGATCTTGCCTTCACTTAGTTACTTCATACAAACTCATTTGAGTTCTTAACATATTAAAAATCATATGGGGTGATCCTATGATATTACATCACTAAAAAAACTAACTTTTTATTTTGTTTAAATAACTTCAAAAAAATCATATTTAAATTTTATTATTTTTTTGAATTATTTTTTTAAATTTCAAAAAATGCATCCGTATGGTCAACTTTTTATTAATATTATAAAAGTAAACACTATTTATTAATCTGCATTAATAATCATAATAAAATATTATTAAAAAAATATTAATTTATTATATATCTTACTAATGAATGGGGATGTAGCTCAGATGGTAGAGCGCTCGCTTAGCATGCGAGAGGTACGGGGATCGATACCCCGCATCTCCATTTTCTTTTTTTCTATTTTCAACTATTAAAAAATGAATTTTGAATTTTCTTAATTTTGTATTATTAATATTTGTTAATGTAGTATACACTTTTTTATAGCAAAAATAATTATACCACAAAATTTTTATATAATTATTTATTAAAATACTTACAATATAATTCTAAATTTATTTCATTACTATTGTCAAATATTTTATTACCTTGATAAAGTGGTTAATAATTTGAAACAATTTTATAAAAACGTACTCGATAAAAAAAAATTTCAAATATGTTTTTGGCATGTTTGTTTAATTTTTCTTTTTATTCAAAAAAAAAAAACGGATATTCTTTTAGTATCTGTAAAATCATTTTTAATATTGGTTTATGTAAATTCTGTTTTATCCCTTTAAAATTAAATTTATTTTTTTATCTCTAGAATTATATGAAACTAGTTAATTCTCGTGTTAAAAAAATGTTAAGTGATTATTCCAAATGTTTTAAAATTTTATAAGGATAAAAAATAAAATCAAAACTCACAAATTTTATAGAAACTAAAAATATATTTAATTTTTCTTTTATATTTTATTTTAATTTTATTCTTTATAATTACATTTTTTTTCATTTTATCCTTCCAAAAGTTTAAATTATTAATTATTAATATAATTATGAAAGAAGTCAATTCCAGGCAATAGTCTAGTCCACTTTAAATGGGTTGGACTAATCTTACATATGAAAAATTCAATTTTAAAATATTTAATCTACTCGAAACCGTCAAGTTGGTAAGTTAAAGTAGTTAAGTTTAATTTTAAAATAAATTTAATAAAAATAGCATAATGCAAATAGAAACCCTATAATTTTAATTTAATTTATATATAAACTAATTTTAATTAAAATTATTAAAATCAGTATGGTTAAAAAAATTTGAAAAATAAATTAATTTGTATAACAATGTAATATGTCCCTTGTTCACAAAAAATACAATAAAAAATCTTTTATATATTAATTTTGGTTAAAAAAAGGTAGAAAGTTGTTAATACATAAGCACAATATAATTTTATTAATAAAATTAAAAAAATGATCTAAAAACATTTATATGACATGTATATTTTTTATTATTTTATGTTCATCAGTTACTTTAATAGATAAAGTTCTCAAATGGTTATATTCAATATTGGTTTAATAAAAGTAATTAAAATTAAATATACTTTTTGAATATGCATAGCAATTTGAATAATGTCAACTTAATTAATATCTCAATCAATTAAATAATTAATATTAAAAAAAAATACTTAAGTAGAATATGTGGTACACACTCTAGTGTTAACAACTTCTTAACCTACGAGATTAATCATAAAATAAGCTGATATTATCGATTTCACACAACATTTCAGCAAGATTTTTAATTTTTAATAATTATTCTTTTTAAAACTTTATTAATATTTTTGGATAGATTTATTTTTTTTAAAGTACTTATACTGTTTATTGAGAAATTACTTAAAGTAATAAATTTTAAAATGTTAACCTCTAATTGATTCTAATATATGTTATCTTTTATTCTTCTTTTACCTTTAAAATATTTATTATTTTTTTACTCTTTTATATATAAGGTAGAGTTTTTTTGGTTCTTTTTTCTTCATTTCATAAGGTAGGTTTTATTAATTTTATCTTCTTATATTATTTTGATAATTTTATATAAGATTTCGATAATCATAGATTTATTAGGATTATTATTATTTATATATTTTTCACATTATACTATTTACTTTAAACATTATATTATTTATAATATTTATTCTATTATTCAATTATATCAGGTTAATTATATTGATAAATGATTACTTTATTTTTTTATTAATATTTTAACATTGTAATTTAATATATTTTAATTATTAAACTAATTAAAATAAATTAAAATTGATATAGAAATGTTTTAAAACATGTTAATTTCTATCATTTTATATTTATCAGTGATTTTAATAAATAATTTTACTAAATACATTAAACTAATTTAACAATTTTAAATTTTAGTCATCAACTTTTAACTATTTTTATCAAACAATGGTTCCATGTAAATTTTTGTGTGTTCTTGTTTACTTCTCCTCGAGTTCAAAAAGTAGAAAAATGTTATCTTAGGTCAAGAAAAAATATATAAAAAAAGGCATTTAGTGAAACATTTATTAAAATAAAATTTTCAAGTCAAAAGCTTGCCTATTGTTATTCATTATGGGCATCAATAAATTAGTCAGAGATTCTTTAAATTTAATTAATGGTTTCAAGTTCAAAATTTAAATATTAAGTTTCATATTCCAAACGTAATTGAAAAGATAAATTTTTTTAAAAATATAATTAATTAGATTCTTCAAACTGGAATAAAACTGATGAAATTATTACCTTAAAAAAAATTCATATGGAATAAGGTTGTTTCTTATAAAAATTAATTGTGATATATAGAAAGATAAAATTTATGGGTTTTCAGATTTATAAGTATTAATAGTAGTAATAGTTAAATTATTTAATTAATAAATGGGGATGTAGCTCAGATGGTAGAGCGCTCGCTTAGCATGCGAGAGGTACGGGGATCGATACCCCGCATCTCCATTTTATTTACATTATTTTCTCAACAATTTTAATCTGGTGATAGTTTAAGATTTGTTTTACATGAATTACAAATGATAGTAAATATACTAAAATAATTTGAGATTAGATGCATATTCCAAAATATTTAAAGTATCTAGTTGATGAATCATAGCTAAAAAGATATATTTAATATTTTGCTAAGGAAAAACCCCAACAGGATAAGGATATTCACATTAATTTTTTTTTTGTTGCACAGAAAAAAATATATTATATTATAGAATAATTTTGGCAACAATAATTGAGGAGCCCATGAAGAAGATAACAAGTTTGGCAATTGTTAAAGGAATTTGCAGTTTTTATGTTCTTATGTGTCGGTGTGTGTGAGAGGGAGAGAGATCATGGCTTCATTAGGTGCCTCAAATGGAAGAAAAGTATTGGTTCACATGAATGGTGGCAAGGGAGAGAGCAGTTATGCAAACAACTCCTTGCTTCAAGTACCATCTTTTAACTTCATATTAATTTGCTTCCTTTTCTTCTATATTCATCTAACTTTAACTTAATTGCAGAAAAAACTAATGCTTAAAGCTAAACATATACTTGAAGAAACTATCATGAGACTCTATAGTGATTCTTCTCCAAACTGCATGAAAGTGGCAGATTTAGGCTGCTCTGGGGGACCAAATACACTTCTTGTAGCATCAAATATCATTGACATTGTTGATACTGCATGTGCTCGCTTCAACCATGAACTACCCACATTCCAGTTTTATCTCAATGATTTATTTGGAAACGATTTCAATACCACCTTCGAGTCACTTCCTGATTTTTATACAAAACTGCTACAATATAAAGGACACAAGTATGGTTCCTGCTTTATTAATGCCACACCTGGATCCTTCTATGGAAGGCTCTTTCCGAGTAATTCCATAAACCTTTTTCATTCTTCCAACAGTCTACACTGGCTTTCTCAGGTTAGATAAGTTTACTCTTTTGTTCTCCTCTAAATTGATTGAGATGTTATGGTCGACCAGAACTATTATTGTTTTAGGTTTGTTTTTGTTTCTATTTCTAACTCTTAATTAAATCTAGTCTAATGGTTTTCCCTTTTCTTCATTTTGGATTCAAATGGTGATGAAACAACTCAAAGTAAAAATATAACTACATTTTTATAATTACTATTGAAAATATAGTTCAAACACTCTAATAGTTGTGTTTATTCATCTGATATTTTGGTTTTAGGATCCATTATTGGGGTGTAGGGAGGCAGCATCACTTAACAAGTGCCATTGTCATATAGTTAGCACAAGCCCTTCTGAGGTATACAAAGCTTACCTTAAACAGTATCAACAAGACTTTAAATTGTTTCTGAAATCACGTTCGGAGGAACTTGTGCCAGGAGGAGCAATGGTCTTGGTGCTTCTGGGCAATCACGAAACTCCTAGAAGAACAGGTTGGGAAATAATTAGTCTAATACTCAATGACATGTTCTTGGAGGTAAACAGCAATTTTTTTTTGTTAATTACTAAGTATGTCTCCTGAAATTAACTGTCTATATTACACGTTATAATTAAGAAGGTATATATAAACTGTAGGGTTTGATTGAAGAAGCAAAATTGGACTCCTTCAACATACCAGTGTATGAACCTACCGTGGAAGAAATTAGACATGTGATTGAGGAAGAAGGGTCATTCATCATTCAACAATTAGAGGTTTTAATCTTGCCTTGGGATGAAGGCATAAGTGAAGGGGGTGATGATTCTTCTCTAGATGGAAATATGAAAGCAGAATTAATGGCCAAGCATGTAAGAGCAGCAATGGAACCTCTCATGTCTACAAAGTTTGGTGCAGAAGTTATAACCGAAGTGTTCAAGAGGTATCAAAAGAAAGTTGTGCAACTAATGGAGATGGAGAAGGAGAAATTGGAGTGTGCTACTTTTATGATATCTATGACAAAAAGTGCTTGAAGAGGTCTTATTCAATAAAGGATTTTATCAGCTAAGTTGTTGTTGGGTTGTTAAAAGTTATTTTCTGTAATTTCTGAACGCAAACATTCTTATATTGTCACAACAGCAAAAACCAATTCTTTGTACACCCCTTGGCTTTTTCATTCTTGTTGGCACAGGAAGTGCGATGAATCAGAAACAAGAAAATGCTTTCATTCATGCACGAAATGAAACATTATGTTTCTGATACATGTTTTAATTGACACACATGGAACACTATCCTACCACCTCAGTGGTATGGGCCACCTGTCCAACATAATTCCAAAAATTAAATATGCTCAATTTAGCAACTTTGTCTAAGATCTTAATTATAAGTTGTGTCTCTTAACAAACATATTCAGAGTCATTACCCTTCAAACCAGGGGCATTCCTTCAATTAGGCTACATGTTCATGTTTAGAGTAACTACAAATTCAACATGCATTGTGGATCATGAGTGTGTAGAATTTGAAAAAGAAGTGTCCTATTTATTGTTCTTTGTTTGAATAGGAGCTTAGGCAGATATAGGGACCAAATGGGAATTTGGGATGGCTGCTGCAGAGCTGTTTCATTATTGGCCTGTCTGCAAGTGTGTTCTCAATGTGCAGCCTTATCTGAAAATTGATGACTGCAATTCAACTAGGTGTAACATCATCACACCCTGTTTGAAAACTCATCACTGTACTTCTACTCATCTAAGCCAAGTTCCATGTACCACTGTGAAATTAAACTGATAAATTTGTCAATCCAAAGGGTCTATAAATACTGAAAACTTGAATCAAGAAAAATAACAGAAGTTGATCTTTTGGCTAGATAGTGCAAGGCAGGACTCAGTTTGTAAGACTTTTCTCCTCCTTAATTTCTCCTCCTTAATGTTCTCCATTGTGTTTCCAAACACAAATAGTTTCTCAAGATTTTAAATAACTGTTTTTCTGAATTCATGAGAATCATGGTTAATCTTGCTACCAAAAAAAACAAAATGAAAGATCAAAGATAAATAACATAAAACTTGCATGCTTGATTTCGATATTGCTGCTACTATCTTCGGACTCTTCTCTTTCATATTGGAACTAATCTCTGCATTAGAGGGCTACAGAACCCTATTGAACACGTTTTTATTTTATTTTACTTTACTTAGTTATATTGGTTTATTTAACCTAACATTACTGATGAATATTTTCTTTATAGAAATTTAACAATGTATACTAAAATATTTATCACTTGATAAATAATTTCATAAATATACAGTTAAATTTAAAATAATAAAAAATAAATTTTCAAAATAATAATTAAGAATACGAGATAAATTATGTATCAATTTATATATTATATTAATATAAATTTGATATTTTCTATTTTATAATAAGTTTATAAATTAATTTTTTATAAAAAAAGTGATAAAATAATAAAATTTTAATTTGTGTGTATACATACATTCATACTTTATATATATTAGCATCATGTTTAATTTAATTAAATAAATATAAAGATTAATAAAGATATTACTTTATTTATATATTTATACACTATATAAATTCTAATTAAATGTACCTTAATATTCTTTTTTTTTAACCTACTTATATTTATTGTTTATTATTTATAATTTGATTACACTTATTTTTTAGAATATGATTGTCTTTAAAGAAAAAAATATTTAACTGCTCTACTGTATAAGTAGTCTTTGCAAGATAAAGTACATTATTAAGTATTTTTTAACATTCATCCATTAAATAAAATCAAATTAATTCGCACAAACTAAGTCTTTTTTTTTTTAATAATCAAAATACAACAAATCATTTTATAGATTAACAATTACGTGAGTTTTTAATTGCATCAAAGAATACATATAATTCTTGTCAATATGAAATTGAATTTAAAAAAATTGTCTTTAAATAAAATTAATTTTTCATAATATTTTAATTTAAAAATAATAAAAATACCCATTTCCATAATTATATTGCAAATAAAAGAGGTTAAGTAAATATTTAAATTTATTAACATTTTCTACAATTAATTAAATATAATTATTTTTAAGGGATGCATATATATTATTGTCCAGTGAAATTCCATTTACCCTCTTACTTTTACATAATTATTTCCAAATCCAGGATCTTTTCAATGACCAATTCTATGTACATAAAGAAAAGCTTTTTATTATTTTTCTTATATAATAATTAGTATTGACTCAAGTAACATTTTTAGTAAAATTCGTTTCAACTCTCACCACAGTACCCTTCAAACACCGTGTGATAATAATAATAAAAAAAATTGCCTGAAGAAAATAATATAATAATAAGTTTAATATTTTTATGTAAAATTAAATTTTAAACTAGTATAGTTTTTATAACTTGTTTATTTGTTTATCCATAACAATCATGCTCTATTTTTCGTTTAATTTGACCCTTTCTATTTCATATACAAATCACGAGTCCAAATAAATTTCTTAAGTTTATAAAAGGTGAGATCTCTGAAGCTGAAGTTGTTCAGTGATCATCATGGGTTCATTGGGTGCATCAAATGGAGGAGAGCTATTACTTCACATGAATGGTGGCAAGGGTGAAAGGAGCTATGCAAACAACTCCTTACTACAAGTAATGTTTATCTTTTTATCTTTTGATTCTGATATTGCCTCATTTGTATGCAACATAAATTTGTTTTCTTTTCTTCTATGTCTAACTTTGATTTTGAGTTATTGCAGAAAAAACTAATGCTTAAAGCCAAACCTATACTTGAAGAAACTATATCAGCACTGTATCGTGATTCTTCTCCAAACTGCATGAAAGTGGCAGATTTAGGGTGCTCAGTAGGATCAAATACACTTCTTGTCACATCAAATATTATTGACATTGTTCATGCCACATGCATCAGCTTCAATCATGAACCACCAACATTCCAATTTTATCTCAATGATTTGTTTGGAAACGATTTCAATACCATCTTCAAGTCACTTCCTGATTTCTATACAAGGTTGCTACAAGATAAGGGTCACAAGTCTGGTTCTTGCTTTATTAATGCCACTCCTGGATCCTTTCATGGGAGGCTTTTTCCTGATAATTCCATAAACTTTTTTCATTCTGCCAACAGTCTACACTGGCTCTCTCAGGCCAAATAAACTATTCTTTTTCTTCTTCCTTTTTTTCCCTTTAAGATGATTATGATGTTATGGTCAACAAAAACGATATTTTTATAATAGAAACATACATCATAAACTGAAAAATAAACAAATCAAACACCCTATGAATGTTTGAGTTTATTTATTTATTTATCATACTTTGGTTATAGGATCCCTTGTTGGGGTTAACTAAGGAAGCAAAAACACTTAACAAGGGAAACTGTCATATAGTTAGCACAAGCCCACCAGAGGTATACAAAGCCTATCTGAAGCAGTTTCAAGAAGGTTTCAAATTGTTTCTGGAATCACGTTCAGAGGAACTAGTGCCCGGAGGAGCAATGGTTTTGGTGTTACCATGCACTTGCAAAAGTGAAACTCTTTCAAAAAGCCTTTGGGAAATAATTAGCCTAACACTCAATGACATGCTCTTGGAGGTAAATAACATTTTTTCTGTCAATTACCATTAATGCATATACTTAACTAGGTATATACATCTGCAGGGTTTGATTGAAGAAGCAAATTTGGACTCCTTTAACATACCAACATATGAACCTACAATTGAGGAAATTAGGCATCTGATTAAGGAAGAAGAGTCGTTGTTTCTTCAAAGATTAGAGGTTTTCACCGTGCCTAGGGATGAAGGTATAAGTGAACGTGAAGATGATTCTTTTCTTGATGAAAGTATAAGAGCTGAATTCATAGCCACATACACAAGAGCTGCAATGGAGCCTCTCTTATCTGCAAAGTTTGAGGTAGAAGTTATAAATGAGTTGTTTATCAGGTTTCAAAAGAAACTTGCTGAACTAATGAAGGTGGAGAAATTTGAGACTGCTAACGTGATGATATCCATGACAAAACTTGTTTGAAGTGTTGTTCAATAGAAGATCATCTTAAAAAGTAGTTTTCCTCTTGTGTTCTTGTTTTGATGGTAAAATAAAGATAGGATCTTAGAAGATGCTACTCTTGTTGAAGCTTAAGACCTGTATCAGTATCACAGATCTTAATTATCCCTTATACTACTCCCATATTTCTACTTGATAAAAACATCATGAAATAACAACTTATGCTTAGATATGCATGAAATAATAGAGGCTTATCAAAGAAAGCAAAATTTTGCTGTTGAATGCAAATTTATGCCGTGTCTAAGAAAGCAGTTATTATTATTTTTGCACTTTTTAACCAAACTTGATCAAAGTTCATGTACTTTATATTGATGGATTTACTCTTTAAACTTTAACAACAAGTGAAGAAGTTTGAGTATATTAAACTTAACAATTAAAAAATATAGAAATCTTAATTACATTTTACAAAAGAAAATATAAGTATTAAAAATATATTTTCTTGGCTGAAAATAAAGAGTAAAACTCATAATAGTTAAGGAGAAGCAACTACGACATATAAGCAAGAAAAGAGAAAAAGAACAGGTGTCGTACATTGATCAAGAATTGCAGGTTGTTTAAATATATTTTTGGAATTAAAAAAAAAAAATTATTTCATAAACTAATTTGATTTTATTTATAACTTTGGAAATAAGAATTTAAAAATTTATATGATTTTTTTTATAAATTGACTTATATAGTAATTAATTTTAATTTACAGAAAAAAAATATTTTATTTTTTGTGCAGAATAAATTGAGTAATAAGATAGTAATATTGTTTTATTATTATTATTATTATTAAGAATAAATTGCATTGGTAAGAAACGGAGATGTATTAGAAATTGCAGTGCACGGTCCTCACGAAATCAAAGATTTAACAGCGCCAAATCAAATTCCCTTCTCAACCCCAATTCCTCTGATTCAACCATGTGGGGCACAATCGCCAACTTCAAGGAGAATTTGAACAAAATCGCACTCGACGTTCACTACGACGACGACGACGAACACGACGTCGTCAGCCCCGCCGTCTCCGATCGCCGTAATTCTCACACCTTCGCGCATTCCAATTCGCTTACCATGTCTCCCCCGCCCAACGGAAATTCCGATCACCCCTACGCTTCTGAGGTACGCTGTCTTCAAATTCGCTGCCAGGTGGTGCGTTTTTTATTTGTTTTTTAGATACGATATTTGAAAGTGGCGTGGAACATTGGAATGGTAGCTAGATATTTGCGATTGTGAATGCTTTACGAGTTCTTGAATCTTGGAGATTTCGTATTTGAATTGAGGGTCGAAGCAGGATAGCAGCAAATCGTTGCTTTTAGTTTAGGAGTGGTGTCACTGAACCCTAGGTGTGAGGTAGTGTAGATAATTCGAAAGGCAAATTAGGATTGTAAATAACTACTGTTCAGCACCTGTTCTATATGAGATGGTGGAATATTGAAACTGAATATCTTTGAACACGAGCAAGAAAAGGTCCAACGGTGAACCTACAAGGACTCTGACGTCCAAGACAGTGTATACAAGATACAAGTGGATTAAAAAGGTTAGAGAGAGCTCTTCAGACCTTGTAGGGTCTATTTACACAAATGATCCTTAATGTGTTATCATTGTGTTCCGACCGTGAGGGGTTTGGGATTTGCCTTTAGGTAAATCCTTACAAAATTGCTACCTCTAGTAGAATATTGGCCATGATTCCCTGCTTCATGTCTACATGTAGTCTATCTGGTATTGGAAGGTTCTCGATGACATACATTAAGGCCAGAGGATGGATCCTTGGTCATTAAACCAATGCATTGGCTTACTTGCCAAACAGGGCCCAATTTCTCCAGAGAGGGGTCCAGAACAAGTACTTATTAAATAAACTGGCTCCAGAAATTATACTGACACATGCAAAAGTTCTCACACTCCTCAATCCTGATTTCTGTGTAATGTGTAGATTGAATTCTAAAACTTGTTCGCATTTGTTTTTGCATTATCTATCAGCACCTTCTATGGAATAAATTTTTTGTGTTTTTGGTGAAAACTGGATGATAACAGTGAACCTTAAAAAGCTCCTGTGTGTTAATTCACATAATTTATTAATAGCGAAGATGCCAAAAGCTTTTGGGTTTTCTCAGGCTGTGGTTCTTTGGTGTGTTTGACGGGAAAGAGATGATAGAATCTTTTCAGATCATATGTAACTCATCCATTGCTTTCATTTGGGATTGAGAAGTTTTCTAGCTTCTTTGCTTTGTTATGCTCATGGTCTCTTTAGGGGGGCATTCCTTGTTAAATCTTATCAGAGATTGACATGCTATGTTGATCATATCTTGCCTCCTTTTTTCCTGCAAAACTTCCAAACTGTCTCGGAAAAGCAGATCCCATTTTAGCTAAAACATCGGCATACTTTCTCTTTCATGGAGAGTGTGTTGCAACACAATGCCCTAGCTCTTTCCATCCTGTCTGATAAGCAATATCTCTTTTCTGCACATATGGTAGTATGAAGGTACCACCCTTACGTAATGGGTTTCTTTGCTTCGTGAGGATTTCTTATTTCCTTTTGTATCCTTCTTTTTTATCTTATTTAACCTTTTCTCATATGAAAAAACAAAAACCAGCTTGTGTGAATTTAGGAGATTTCTTTACCTAATGGGTCAAAGTGTTATGTATTCAAATTCAAAATTTATGCCATATATTTCCCCTTGAATTGTCAAGTAGAATATAATAGGTAGGTTTTGTTTTGTGGTTAAAGATATCATTTTTAATTTTATTGTATTTCTTGTAGATAGAACAATATAAAGCAGAAATCCAGAGACTTCAAGCTTCTGAGGCAGAGATTAAAGCACTATCTGTTAATTATGCAGCTCTATTAAAAGAAAAAGAGGTATATGCCTGATTATTACTTTTCTACATATATGTACCAGTATTATTACTTTTCTACATATATGAACATTGTAATTCTCAATTTGGACCTTACGTTGTGTTTGTATTAATTAAGGTGAACTCAGCTGTAATGCATTGTCTGAAGAATATAAGATAACTATATATTCTCAATTTTTTATTTCTAAAACTTTGATTCCTTTTCCCTTTTGCCCAAACGAAAGGTTCTTTACTGTCTCAAATATGTTGTTGGATTATACGTATTACTTGATATGCAGATGTTCCAGAAAGAGTCAATTAATAATTTGTCCAATTTGTTAAGTTGAGATATTTTATTACTGGCCTTTTGTTAAGTTTAACTATCCGACCCTTTTGACATCACAGGATCATATTGTGAAATTGAATAAAGAAAATGGCTCATTAAAACAGAATTTGAATGCAAGCCCAGTATCTACAAATGGTGCTTACACACTAAAGGTAATCCTATATTCTTATTCTAACTTTATTATGTTGTAACAGATAATTTTAACCTGTCTTGTAAGTCCTCCATTACATATGATCTCTTGTATTTCATGATTTTCACATGAAATTTAAATAGTGACAAGGATAAAAGGTACTGAATGGATTACATATTCTGGTTAGAAAAAGCAACCACCTTGTATATATTAGTGGAACAAGATGGGAATGACCTGTTCTCTCATATTGGGTTACTCCTTCCTCACTAGACTTGTGAAATGATATGAATGTTATATTCTTTAGTAACTGTTCAAAACTGAGTCTTAGATATTGAGAATTCATCAAAAGTCTAGAATACATGAATGTTCAGATTCATGCGTAGTGCTTATCTTATGTACTTAGGGACTTATATTAATATTTACTGCTCTTAATTTAATTAAATCTGGAATATATATATATATATATATATATATGTATGCTCTTTGGAGTGCTTTTTCACTCAATTAATTCATCAAATTATTGTCTTCAACTTGGGATCAGATCAGGTTCTTTAGGAATATCTATGTAAAATAAGAACAGAGGACACTTCCTCTGTAGGAGCTTATCTCTGGAGGTTGATGTGTACTTGTTTTCTGAACTATCATTTGAAACCTTGTACTCGTCATTCCTGTTCAATAAAGTCCTCAATTTGGAAGGTGTTGTCACATTAGTCTCTGAATTGAAGAAAATTGCAAAGAAAAGTCCTTGAAAGTGTAAATCGACATTTATTTAGAGACTAAAAAGTGAAAAAGTAGTTAAGTTTGAAGACGTATTTGACATCCGGGAGAGTTATTTATGTTTTCCTATTTTCAAGGACTAATGTCATAGCACTCACCAGTTTCAAAGACTAAACTGGTTGTTTACTCTTTATTGTTTCTAGTAGCTCTGCTGAATCAAGATTCCTAACATAACTAACGATTCTTGTTGATTACTTTTGAATATTTGTGAAGGGAAATAGTCACCAATCATCTGATCGACAGCATAGGTTCTCAACTCAAATTAAAAATCGTAATGCTAAAATCAATGGAACTACATCTGCTTTGGAATCCGATGCTATTCAAAGTAACATGGTATCTAAACATTCAAACTCACAAGTAAAGGACAAGGTAACTACATCTTGAATTTTTTTGTTATTCTCAAATAATGAACCTGTGTTGAAAGATTGATCATTTGGTAGTTGGCATTTATATTTCTTGCCTATTTTGATCTTTTTTTTGTCCAATTCTATATTCGTTTTTCATGAAGTCCTATTGAGCATCATGTGAACTTTTTTCAAAAATAAAGTAAAGAATTAATTTTTGTTTGTTTTTCTATTTTTTTGAACTTGTCATTTCAATTTAACTCTTTTATGGGATTTATATATTTATTTTTAGTGATGAGTGAACTTGACAACAGATGTATGAATGCCTTCTAGGAGCTAGCAGATATGGTAGAGGGAAAAAGTAGCCCCACAGCAGCTGTACAACATTTGCATGAGATACAGAAAATGAAGTTGGAACTAGAGCAAGAATACAAAAAATTGGCAAATATTCAGCTTAAATTCCAGGGTCATTATTCTGCATTTAGAATATATATATATATATATATATATAATGTATTATCATTTTGTATGTCTAAACAGAAACTGCTAACAATCTGGATCTTTCTTTGATGTCAGAGGAAGAGAAATTGAACAAGTCTTTCCAGGAGGAGCTGAAATTATTAAAGTTGGAAAGAGACAAAGTGAGTTTCTCAAGCAAAATATAAATTTGATTAAATATTATATTATTTTTATAAGAATCTGGCATAAATGTTCTGCACAATAATAGAGAAAACGAATTGATAATATTTTTAAAAAATAGAACAAGAAATCATGCATGAACTATATTTTACTCACCATTCATAACTATATTGATTACTTTATGGTTTGCCTCTATTAGTTTTTTAATCTTCAAACTGAAATATGTCGAAATTTATTTCCTTTCCTAGAATAAGTGTTTCTATATTTTGTTTTTGTCTCTAATATATTATTAGTTTATTTATTTATTTATTTTTGGATTATATAGCATTTTATATTTTATATTCTTTTAATAGTTACAATTGGCCACACTGCCATCTGCCATATATGTATGGCAAACTTTTGGCTCACTGCCATAAGCTGTCATTCACAATCGATAACACTGCTTTGATTGTGAATGGAAATCGATATGAAATCAACAGAAATGCTTGGAAGAAAATCAAAGAATGTTTTGATAAGAAAATGAAAATATATATTTGTAAATAAAGACATTGTGTGGTTTCATGAGAACTATGGGAATAGAAATTAAAAGAGAACATGAGCAGGGTTTTTCCAATGATTTATATTCTCCATTCCACTATTTCTTTAGGTATTTGTTTTTACTGAGAGAATAACTTGAACACTTTATTGTTTACCTTAATAACTTCCATTGCATCATTGAGTAGTATATTATGTCTTCTCGAGGAATCTGGATGTTTGTTTTGTTGTACTATGTAATATGATAAGCTGGAATGTTATAGTTTTTGGTTATCTAACCAATACATGTATTGTATTATTGCTTGGCAGACAAAAAATGAGATGAGCAAATTACACAATGAATTGAATGGGAAAATATCAGAAATAAATCGACTGCAAATGGAGTTGAGTAGACGGGAAGATGAAGAAGCAAGTGGTGCTGTGGATGGCTTCAAGAGACTAATTGAAACTTTAGAGAAGGAAAACGCTACTCTTAAGGTCAGTAAATTTATGCATTAATTTTTTTCAATAATAAAAAAACGACTGTCTTATCACTCCAAAACTAGATGATGACTGTTTGCTGGTATTGTGCTCCAGAATGCACTCTAATATATTCCATCTTATTGTTATTAGTTGGAAAAGGATGAACTTGAGGCTGCGCTCAAATCAAGTAGGATGTCTGGTAAAATGTCACCTGATGCTTCTCAGATCCAGGAAAGTGTTCCAAGCTGTAACAATCATGTAAGCCAAACTTAATAGATATATTTAATTTATAGGTTATGACTTAAGAATCGTGTTAGTAATTGTATGTCTTCTTTTCTTATATTTTCTGGGGATTTGGAAATTGGCTTTTTGGTAGCAGTTACCAGATCCTTCCAAAAGTTTTCCAGGGAAAGAAGAGTTGGAAAGATCCTTACATAAGCTAAGTAAAGAATTGGAGGAAACACACAGGGAGAGGGACAAAGCAGTACAACAATTGACCCGACTTAAACAGCATTTGTTAGAAAAGGTTTCATTTTGCACTTTATTTTTTTGAAGCACAATCAATAATGATTGAGCATGATTTAAAGGGACAAACAATGTACTGATTTTCATAAAAAAAAATTGTTGTGCTATCCTCAAAATATATTGTTTACCACTTGTATTATATTTTCTCCCCTCAATTGTCTACAACGAACTTCATATGCATCCATCCCTAATGTATGTAATATATCAATCTTTCTGTGGTACACTCAAAGATGTTCACCATCCAGCTTTTTGTCTAGGAATCTGAAGAGTCAGAAAAAATGGACGAGGATAGCAAAATCATTGAAGAACTTCGTGATAGCAATAATTATTTAAGGGCTCAAATATCACATCTTGAGAGAACTCTGAAACAGGCAATTGTCAGTCAGGAGAAACTGAAGATAGCAAATGACAATGAAATTGTCAAATCCAGGGAAATCATTGATGACTTGAACAAGAAGCTTACTGACTGTATGAGCACCATAGATGCTAAGAATACTGAACTTCTAAATCTACAGACAGCTCTTGGACAATATTATGCCGAAATTGAAGCTAAGGTTATTTTTATTTTTTTATTTAGAAATTAATTTGCATTAAGTTGTTAACATTCCCTCTAATTTTTTTTCACCTATATCTTTTCATGTGCCTGTCTGTCTATTTTTGTACAGAGTAAGCTTATATTCACTGTAAATTTATTTTCTGAAGGAACGTTTAGAAGGAGATCTGGCTCGTGCAAAGGAAGAAAATTCTAAGCTTTCTCAACTATTGAAAGTACGAATCTCTCTCTCATATACAATATATAAATATAATTTTTAGATGACCAACCTTTGTTTAAGAAATTAACTGAACAGCATTTGACCCTTTATATTAATGATTGTAACAATAAAACAATATGAAGCTCTCTGCTGGGTTTGCAGCATTGGACCCATTATTTCCCAAAACTTTGCTGGCAGTATATTAATGTTTTACCATGTTTTCGTACTGAAAAAAGTATAAGAAGTTAACTTATTGGTGTTTCCAATTAAGTAACATGTCTATCCAATGGTTGCCAGGATGCAGATTGCAGAGCAGATATATTGATCAGTGAAAAAGAAGAAAGTTTAGCTAAGCTTTCTCAATCTGAGAAGGTACAATCAGAATGGAGAAGTAGAGTAAGCAAGCTCGAAGATGACAATTCCAGATTGAGGCGAGCTGTTGAACAGAGTATGACACGGCTAAATAGAATGTCAGTGGATTCAGATTTTCTTGTTGACAGGTTGGCATGTTTTCATCTAAGTAATGTTTTCGTGCAATATTGGCTTGTCCATGTTACTTGGGAGCTTCCAATATTTCTAGTTTGTTGGGTTTTATGAAGATGCACTCCTTTGGGGACTATTGTCTACAGTTTTTATTATCTATCTTTAATTAAAAAAGTTTGAATCTGACGTAAATTTAGACTAGAAAATGTTTTTTTGTAATTGTGTTGCTTCTGCTTTTATTAATCTTAATTGTATTTTTGACAGGCGCATTGTGATAAAATTACTTGTTACTTATTTCCAGAGAAACCACAGCAAAGAGGTATGGAAGTCTTCTAATTTGTTTGCTTAATATATATATATATATATATCGTGCAGAACTGCCCATTTCTTTGTATGGCGTATAATAAACTGATATTGGGGACAGGTTTTGGATCTAATGGTTCGCATGCTAGGATTCTCTAATGAGGACAAACAAAGAATAGGTGTTGCTCAACAAGGTCCAGGAAAAGGTGTTGTCCGTGGTGTTCTTGGGTTGCCTGGCCGCCTTGTTGGAGGTATCTTGGGAGGAAGTGGTTCTACTGAATCAGCTGCAAATGCAGGAGCAGATAACCAGGTGATTCCTTCTCATCTTCTGTTTATTTATCTGTGGGGTTTATCAGAAAAGAACATGATAAAAATCCTGGGAGAACAACAACACAAAATCTAGTTGTTGTAGTTAGAAAGTCCAGGGCATTAAACCCTACTCTTCAATCGCATAATTCAAAATTTGTTACTCAACTCCCAAGTCCCATACTTGCAATTGGATCCTATCAGAATATTGTCGGTTGTAGCTTTTCTTCCGTTTCTTTTCCTTTTGGAATTGCTGCGTGTCGGGAAGAAAGGAGAGATAAAGTCGAAGAATGGTGTTAAAAGTTTTATTCTAACTGAAGTCTTGTCTTTCTTTATCTCTCTGTTGTGAACACAATAATTTGTTGTATTTTATGGGCCCATGTGTCAATTAAATCCAGTTGGGGTTTCTTAACATGGAACATGTTCCAGGTTTATGCCGTATGTCGTTTCTTGGTCTATAACATCTACCGAAAGAATCTTTTCCAAATTCTTCATTGCATTCTAGATCTTGTCACATTTAACGCAAGTTACTTTGAATTTGAGCTTTCTTATCATGAATTTGAATTTTTGTACATTTCCCCCTTCAGTCCTTTGCAGATCTGTGGGTTGATTTTCTTCTCAAGGAAACAGAAGAAAGAGAGAAGAGGGAGTCAGCAGGAACTACAAATAAATCCATCGATGATTCACATGATAAAAGTCCTTATACTAATTCTTATCCGCCACATTCCAATCAAAGGTTTAGCACTGGAACAGTACCAGTTAACTTACCCACTAATCAAAACATCAGTTCTCTCCCTCGTGAATACTTTCCGCATTCCGAACAACTTGGCTCAGAGTTTTCAACAGTTCCCCTTACATCATCATCATCTTCATCAGATAGCAAAAGTACTAGTTCAAAAGTCCTTCCCAGATACTAAGTATACATTTTTTTGTAATTAATCAAAAGGTATAGGTCAATGATAAATTGTAGACATGTAATCTTGTTCAATTAATTCTTTCATTTCATTGCCCTATTTGTCCTGTGTGGATATTATTGCATAATTTGAAACGCTGGAACTGTGGAAAACTACCTCATGTATATGTCATGAAATATCACTCCCTTACCTCAACAAATATATATGCACAATATTTCACTAGTCTACGTGCCACTCCTTTATTCATTATCTTTCTTTTTTTCCTTTAATTTATCCTCATTCTGTGATCACGCAGTGAACAACTTATCAGCACGAGTGATCGATTACAGGTTAAAATGGGATTTTAGCTTCTTATCTATATTGAGTTAAAAGATTGATCTTTTCCTTGAAGTGTTTGTGGTAGGTTAAATTGGTCTTTTAAAAAATTGATTTATAAGTTAACAAAATTAGTATAAGTTAATGGCAAAACTAAATTTGTCCACCAAAGAAACTTTAAATTTTGTATCAAATTAAATATTTTAAATTTTACCAAACAGAAAAATTATAGATAAGAGAAAAAGAAAATATATTTTAGCCTAGATTAAACTAGCCTTTAATTCTAGCCAGGACTCTTTTTTTCTTTGTATAAATTACTGATTTGAAGCCGATGATGAAACTGAAAAGGAGTGATGCGACTTTAGAAACGCTGAATCTCTTTATCAACATTGATGCGACGATGGCAGTTATCAATCCACTCACTGGGCCTCAACCTGGAAAGATCATTGATTGAAGGTTTTTCAATACACCTTTTCTCTCATCTCTATACGTACTTTGGCCCAACAAAATGAGTATATTTTACTTTAATTATAATTATTAAAAATGTTGGTTCAGAAAATAACTGAAAAATTATAATTTTAAACTTCAATTAATTGTATATTTAAACATGAAAATAACTCGAAATTAAAATAGTGAGACTTTTCCAAAGGCAATTGAGTGCTGTCAAATAAGAAATGGCCCTTGTTGGCGTCATATGTTTGGGGTCTATCTCCTACCCATTTTTTCCCACCAAATACTTTCCATCAGATTATCATGAATGTAATAATCTTTTGATAGTTTCTTCGTGTCAATTGGTAATCATATGATTCTCTGTAGCCTTTTATTGAGTCATCGTCATAAGATTGTCGGAATTATTTTATTTAAATATATTCCTTTTTCTTCCCTACAAGTCCACATTAATGTTAATATATTAATCTGATTAATTAAAATATATCGAACCGTCCTATCATACAAAAAGAAAACAATACACTTAAAAATTAAGTTAAATCAATCCATATTTAGTATAAAGCAACAGAGCTAATTTTTTTTTATAAAATACATAAAGGAGTATGAACTATGAAATATTGTATATTGTTTTATAAAATAAACAATAGAAATATGAGAACCATGTATGAAATTGTTATGTTGTAAACAATTCTAACAGTTTAATAAAATTTTCTTAATACATCAATGTTTGATATTTAAAAACTTATTAAAAATATCTATATTGTATCATTAACTCCCCCAAATACTATTATAACAATATATTATTAAATAAAAAGTAAATGAAAGCATGCACAACTCATACATTTTATCTTACAGTAACAATTATTTGATTGAACAACTCATACAAACCTTCAACAAAAAACCAGTAAAATCCATATGTGCTTGCACAGTTAGAAACTACTGACAAACTACTATATTTTGGAAGATAAACCAAACCCATTGCCATTGACACCATACCAGCCTAAAACCAATCCAAAACAGCGAAGACTGACATTTGATAAAGAAACTGGCCCTGGCAACTTCCTTAACCCAAAAGTGCAGCTCTTTCTTTGTGATGTTACAAAGATTAACTCACTACGATAACTTGGCTTTCAATGGACCCACTGGGATCTTACTCAAGACCTTAGCATCAAACACAGCATACTGCTTTTTAATCTCAATAACTGCCTTCTCTGCAAGTGGGTCTATCTTATCTTCGTACTTCTCATACAGCACAGGAGCCGTGTGCAACAAGATAAAAGCTGCCCATGAAATGAAGAATATGTAAATGAATGAAGTCCCATACAAACTTTTGTTATAAAAATTATGTAATTAAAAGGAATACTAAGTATTCTTACTTATGTAGAAGAGGGTCAAGAAGTTGCACCAGTTCCCCACAATTGATAGAATCCAAACGCCAGCAATAACCTGACATCCACAACAGAAGCATCAAATTAGGCAGCCATTAAAAGCAAAGCAGCTTCTGTCCAGTAAGAAGAGGTACCATCTTGGTAAGTTGTAAATAATTGGCCCAAAACTTCAGAGATTATTTATGAAAAAGTTTCATTTAATATGTACATAATGATGACCAATGGTTATGAAGTTACAAACCGTTAGGAATTTCTTCAAATCTCTTCCAGAACCAATGCTGTGCAAAACAGCAAAACCCCGGTTGATTTCAATCCTCAAAGCTGATGCAACTTGCAAGAATGGCTCCTCAGGAAGATATACTTCTGGAATGCGAGGTGGAGATCTGCAATACATAATTTGACATTCCACACAAAAGGTTATATAGGGCAACCCTTAAACACAAAACAACAGACTAAGAAGTTCCGGAGTCTCACTTGTGAATAAAAGTATGGGCATTGGACCACAAGAACAGAACTGCGAGCAACAGTATCAAAATGTGGCACACCAGAGTAAGAAGGTGATACTCAAGCAACTCAAAATGGACCCAGACAGCAGTGGCTCCGCCAAGGACGCCAGCAGATATCTTCTTGTTCCTCCACAATAACACGTCAGCAGCTGCAAAAGATAAATAACCAAAAACGAGTCATAAGATAATAACATCATAGACTGAAACTTCTTAGCTCTCTCTATATATAATCACACACAACAGCACACACTTTTCCATTCAATGACTTCTCATCAAACAAACAACTCCTCAATTCTTCACATAACATCCCAATCATTACCTAAGCAGCCGAGTAAATGTCATGATACAAGCTAATTATTATCATCCCAAACCACGACTGCAGCTAAATTCGACTCACCTAGAATTAAAAACCACCTGAAAACATAATATCTAATAAACCAGAAACAGAGAAGGGTTGGAAACATTAAAAAAAAAAAAAACAATTTCGAGAAAACCCCATTAATTTAAGAAAGCCACTAACAGAAACACAAGCTATTATTCAACATTTAAGTAACCCCGATCAACGATAACGACATGGGACAAGGCAAGGCAAGGCCAAGTCACTTTTTTTTCTTCCGTTTTTCTAGCCCATTTATTTTTATTATCTTTCCCTATAGTATCCACAACATTCCCACGTTGCATCTGTTCACAAAACGCAACAAAACGACAATCAAAATAAGAGAGAGAAAGAAAACAAATTTACGTTTTCCGGCGCCGAAAACGGAATGAACGGGCCTCTCCCTACCGAAGAGGCGGAAGACCTTATCCTTAACGGACGAAGTAACGGTTTTTTCGGAATCGGAATCGGAATCGGAAGAGGACGAGGAATCGTGGCCGTGAAGCTTCTCACTGATCTTATCCAGCAACGATTCGTCGGCGGCGTGGCCGGTGGTGACAGTGCTCTCCGGTTCCTCCGCCATTGAGCCGAAAAATTACTCAGATCGAAAAAACCCTAACCCTAATGCGTAGATTTCAAAGTGCGAAAATTGAAGAAAGTTTTTTTTTTTCTTTGGTTGTTGTTGTTGCAGTGAGAGAGTAGGGTAGGGAGTGTGAATCCCAGTGTGGCTTTTATTTGTGTGGCGAATATCGAGGTTCGGGTATCCGAACCTGAGGCTCCGGGAAGATTTGAAATTGAAATAGGAAAAGGAAAATGACGGCGTTTGAATTAGGGATGACCTTAACGACGACCTCTCTTCACTCTCTTTATTATTTTCTATTTTCTTCCTCTCTCTCCATTTTTTTGTTTTTTTTTTTCTACTTTTAATTTTAACTAAAATATTATTTTCTACTTTTAAGATGATACAATGTCCTAATCAAACTATTATAATGAAAATAATCAACATGTTAATTTTCTTTTACATAAATCATAATCTTTTTATATATAAAATTTAAAGAGATTTAAAATTTTTTAGGGTGGTCTTGGTATATTCATGTCACTCCTTCTCCACCCTTAGAAATAAACCATTCTTAATCATTTAATAGTTAAAATATAAAATTTTTGGAAAAACCAAAATCTACTTATAAAGTAAAAATTTATTATTAAATATAAAAAAACTAGTTTTATTTAGAACCACATGTCATGTTCTTCTTATTAAGTTTATTTTTAAATAGAATGTTTATTTTATAATATCATTATCAAAAAATTATATAATTTTTAAATTTAAAAATATAAAGTAGGAAAATGGCTTTTAACTTCAAATTTACATAAATAATTAAAAAATCATTTTAAGTTATTTTAGTGGTTAGTTAATTACAACACAATCAAGTTTTAAGGAAAAATAAAATTAATAAAAAAATAACCACTCATATTTAAATCTCAAATCATTAAAGTTATTCTATTTTTTCTTTATAATCCAAACAATATAATTGTACTTCTATTATATTTTAAATCCATTTATATCTTTTCTAAATCCATAAATATTCTCATATCAAGCTCAATCTATGATTTTAAATAGGAATCCTTCCAAAACACAATCAAAATACCACTCAAGTTCAACCTTTATTTAGTTAAGTAACTCCATAAAACTCACTATAATATAAGAAAAAAAATGGAGTTTTAAAGGCACAAAAAGATTAAATTTTCTTTTTATAGTGATGAAACCCATAATCAAATATTAGTCATTTAAACACCTAATAATCAAAATTTTATGAAAGTGATTTAATTTAAAAAAAAAAGAATATTCTAATTATATAACCAAAAAATACATTAAAAATTCTTCATTGTCTGATTATGTGTTGATAAATCTAAGATTTTCTTTTTTAGGTTAACGACGTTTGTTTGCTCGAGCGAGCAATGATAGAGTCCCCTTCGGTCACAGGACATCACTGACCAACAGGTAAGAGCTAATGACACGTGGTTACTTACTATATTTTCTCGTTTGTTGAACGGCACGTTTGGTGAAGAGTGTATATTCTATACTTTTTTATTTTACTTTCATTATATATAGAGATCATTATTGAAGATTTAACTGTTTATATTTTAATATTTAAACATGTCTGAAAAGAAATAACAATATTATTATTTACAATTTAATTTAAATTTAGAAAAATAATATGATGTTTTATATAATTAGTTATGAAATATAAAAAAAGATCTCTTGGAGTAAAGATTCCATTTCAAAGTAAAATTTAATATATTTTTTAAAAAGAATATTAAGCATTGATGTTATGACTAAATTTTTTTAATATAAAATTTATCAAGATTTGATTTAATAAATTACTATTGTTTTGATATTTATGTTTATGATTAAAAAATGTTAAGAATTATTCACATATTTAAATTTGATTGTATTTAAAAATTAAAAAAATGTTATATATCCTTTGCATCATAGAGATATAATACTGATAACTTCAATTTATTTTTATTTATTTTTATTCTGTTTGTATAATTTTATGTATTATTGAAATATTCAAACCTAATGGTCTTTCAGTTCATAACAATTATGTATACCACTCTCATTAGATTATTTAATTTAATGAAAATTTTGATAAAAATATCAGGTTACTATTTTATTTCCAAAAAACTAATATAAATTTTCTTAAAAATATTTTTTATCAACCAAAAAATTATTTGTACATAATCCAACAAAAAAAAAATTAGTCCATCTTAAAAACCATAATTCTAAAGAATAATGAATTATAGTTATGAAAAAAAAAAACCTTGTATCAAATGCTCCCTAATCTTATTTTTCCTTTGTTAACAAATATTTTCATTATTTTGAAAAAAAAATCCCCTAATTTGCTAAAATTGATGATTAATTGCATCACATATTAAAAAAAACTTAATTGCACTTTTGTTAATGAGATATTATAATTAAGTGTTTTTTTATGGATTCTAATTGTATAAAAGTTATGTAAATATCATAATATATTTTAATCTTATTCAAAATAATCATGTAAAGTTTATTTTTTCTTTAATCAAAATTTTTAAATAAATTAAAGTTATGCTAAATTAGATCTAATAATTTTGAACAAAATTTATGATATAATATTTGATTGAGTCATGTGACTCAATTACATGGTCATTGAATTAGTTTAATTTTCAAATTCCAACCATTAATGTATTTGATTAAAAGAAGTTAGGGTTAAAAATAAAATCGTTATTGCTACTTTACAATGTTAGATTTTTTTTTATTGACAAATTTCAACTAATATGAAAGTGGTTCTTAAATTCAATAAAAGGAATTTTATAAAATGAATAAGTGTTCCAACTATTCTACATAAAAATTTAGTGAAAGTAGTGTTTTTACAATCTTGAAGTTTTGATATTTACACCCACTTTGAATATTAAATATTAAACAATATAATAATTTTAAGAACCTTTTTTAAATAAAATAGATTTATATAACAAAAAAAAAAATTTGTAGACCCCGTTTTATATTAATACACAATAGTTAAAAATAATATTTGAAAAAATATAAAAACTAATCATAAACATTGTAAATAATAGATTAAAGTTGTGTTTAAATATTTTAAATTTAATTTGATGTGGTCTACATCAACCATTAAACCAAATTAGACGAACTAATCGGGTCACACTCCCTTCTAAATTTAGGCTTGGACTTGCCAATGGAGAGTCATTAGTTGTAAGATCAAAGGTTGTTCAAAAGCATCATTCCCACAAACGGATTTCGATCTTCTGCAATGTCTTTTGAAACTTTTACAGTTTCACTGGTAACTTCTCTTAAAATTTTGAAACTTTTGATCAAATTTAGTTTTAAAATATTAACTTCTTATGCAGTAAAATTAGACTCAAATGATGAAACTTTTACATTTCCACTAGTAACTTCTGAAGCTAGTTTCCAGTCAAAGTTATTATTATGTTTACTCCAAAATGTGAATATGAAAAAATTATAAGAAACTGATAGGTTTATTTTTATTTTTTTAAGAGGGACAATAAATAGTGATACTATAACTGTTTTGCTGATTTATTATTCAACTCATTATGTGCAGATGCTTCCAATGCCTAAAGAAGGCTTGGTGTGTCAGAAAGAAAGGCACTTTCATTTGTTTCAGTACAAAAGCCAATGATGGTGGAACCAGTTCTGCACTGAACTTTCTGCAGTACAAAATTGCTCAATTATCCACACTTCGTTTCAATTTGCATTTGGCCCCTCAGATGGATGATAAAAAGACTCAGTGGAACCAGTGTAGTAGATAGCACCAAAATGGATGAAGATAGAAAAGTATGGAGTGTGTCTCAGAAGCTACGAAATCATAATGTTAAATCAAAATGAAATGTTTGATATTAGATTCCACGTCCAACGCAGGCTGATAAATGGACTTTGGCACTTACCTAGTGGATTATCCAAACGCTGTTGTGACTGCTTAACAAATGCTTAATTTCAATCAGTGATCAATAGTGATGTCAACTCACAAAATATCTTGTATCAGGGTACTCACAGTTTGTTCAATGTATTTCTGCCATTTGACGAATACATGCATAAAGTGGAATACAAATAGTAAAAAACCAGCAAGTGGCAGCTGAGTTCAGAAAGCACTAGTCAAAAAGGCCTCCCATATGTTCAACAACACTCCTAGTCTTCCACTCACTCCAGAAATAAACAAAATAAATTAGTAAAGTAAGTTTTTCTCTTATATAACCACTTCAATCTTTTTACCAAATGTAAAAGAAAAATTACATTCGTTAATAATTTACAAACATCATTCTCTTAACACATTGAAACCCTTTTTAGTAAAGACAAAACCATAAATGAACTTCATAGTATCAAGCTAGAAATTCTGTTAAATAGAGTGATCTTATAAATATTAATGAATGAAGAGTAGATACACTACTAGTAATTTACAACCATTATTCTTAAAATACATAAAAATCGTAAATGGACTATTGAATACCAAATCAGACACTGCGATGGATGAGATGATCTAAAAAGTTAATAAGTGTATATTCGCATCAGAGTATGTCAAACATAAAATCCATCAGATTAAGTCAAACACAAATCCATTATCGTTTTCATTTTTACATTCGAATGATGGATGTGCTGATAAAGTTGTTAAACCAAACCTGTGACTTAAGCTAACAGTACATTTTAAATTAAATTGTAGATGAAACTCAACTGAGTTTTTTTTTTTTCCTGAACTGAATGAAGGAAATGTAATATATTGTTGACTGCTAAAGGGTTTAGTTCACTGGGAAAGTAGAGAAGAATATTTCACAAGGCTAAAAGCTACTGTGTTCATCTAAAGAGTGTCAGGGATTGTTTGACATTCTACACACTGAAAGGGATATTTCATCTAATTCCTGTCAGGCAGTAGAATACAACAAGAATATTGAAGAAAGAATGAAGGGATATCATATACAAGCTGTCTACAAAAGACGACAAAACAAATGGGTCCATGAGTGTAGAGAAAAAGGAACCCAAAAAGCACCAATATCTTCCTGTCCTGAATGAAGTGGAGGCAAAGGCAATGACCAAAGCTAATACAATGAAAAGAAAATAATCTAACACTAACACGGGATAATGAAGTGAAGAGCAAGAGAATTAGCATCACCAAGGGATTCTATTTGCGGCTCAAATCACCAATGACTTCAGAAAGTGCTCCACCAAAACAACTGGTCAAAAGGGTAGAAGTAGCAGAGAAAATGACTCTTTCTATAAAAAGTGGTAGGGAAAGTGATTTTTTATTTATTAATGAAGTGATGGAATTGAAAAAAAAATCTAAATAACAATAGATAGATCCCCGATTATATAGTAGAACAATGAATTATTTAGAAAATTACTGCTATATTTTACTCATTGCCCATCAATTTTCTGAATGGTACAAGGAAAATCTGATAAACATAACACGTGTTTGACACTGCGTCAGATCACAAGAGACTCGCGACAAATACTCACATTTCCAGGAAAGATACTCCAAACAGCTTTTGATTTTCACATCCGCATGTTTTTGTAAGAAGTAGAATCGAAAACTCGAATTAGATAAAACTTAACTTCAATTCCTTCACTACATGTTTAATCCACATTGGTAAACATAAAGGTTATGTAATGTCAAATCGGTCAAATATACTTATGGCCGTTTGTTTTATCATTTGAATATCAAAATCAGTTTCATCCGCTGAAACTTACAATCCGGAATTGAAATTAACTTAATTTAACTTAAACTAAATTCACGTTTCAAATGCAAACCAATTTCATTTGATTCTGAAACATTCAAACGCTGCGATTTAGGGAACAATTATGTTCACTCCCGTTAACAAAACTGACACGAATCACGATCACGAGCAGCAGCATCAAAATTCATATGACGAGTCTTGTCAAACCCCAAATTTATAAAGAAAAACATTTACTTGAATTAATATTATCTATGTAAAAGAGACGAAACGGAACACCCAACTAGCCCTAAGAATTTTCCCCATTTCCCTCACCTCAAACCTAAATCAAAAAGAAAAAGAAAAGAAAAAACCCTCCATTTTCCCCACCCCACTTCTAAAAGTAAAAAAAAAATGAAACTTTAAATCTCCCAATAAAAAAAAAGGCAAAACCCACGTCACAATTAACCCAATAACCCCAAAAAGTAAAAAAAAAAAAAATCACCTACTTCGCCTTCTATCGGCGGCGTACTGAGAGAGCGGGACCACCTCCTGCAGCGGCGTGGAGAGCGGCGTCGGGAGCGGCGAGTTGCGGCAAACGGGGCAGGAGCCTTTGAGTCTGAGCCAGGAATCGAGGCAGCAGAGGTGGAAGAAATGGCGACACTCGGGCATCATCCTCAGCATCTCCGAATCCTTGTACTCGCACAAACATATGGAGCACGTGGTGTTATTGCCGTTACTATTCCGCGCGTTGTCCCTGTCGAACTGGAACCTGGGGTAGGAATTAATCACGCTCTGGTCGAGCCCCACCGCAACGTTGGCCTCCTCCTCCTCGTCGTCGTCCTCCGCCACGAAGATGACACGCGGCAGGACGACGCCGTCGGAGGGGTTGGAGGCGGAGGTTACGGCGGCGGTTTGGTTGCGGTGGCGGGTGGTGCGACAGCAGAGGTAGGAGGAGAGGAGGAGGGTGGAGAGGAGGAAGAGGAAGGCGAGGGCTATGGCGATGGAGTAGCCAAGGCCAAGGTGGGTGAAGTGAGGAGAGGGAATAGAAGGGGACATGGGGAAAGGGAAGGAAGAAGAAAAAGAGGAAGAAGAAGAAGAAGAAGAGGAAGAAGAAGAAGAAGAGAAAAGAGATTCTCCATTTGGGAAGGGTAAAGGGTGGGTGAGGGCCTCAGCTGCTGCATTTAATACTTTGTTTTTTTGATTTTCTTCACAGACTCAATTCTCAGCAGAGGTGTTAGTCTGCATTAAATTCTGCAAGTGGAAAGGGGAGTTACTCATCACTCACATTATCATACATCTTTTGACTTTCATTTCCTCAATTTCTTTTTCAATTTTTTCCATCACAGTTTAATACCCATTATTACATTATAAATCAATCAGATATTACATTTGTCTTATTTTAAAAATAATCAACACTATTTATTATTCTTAATTGTTTGTATCAGTATGACAATTTAAATTTGATTTCTAGTATCATTGAATAGACCGTTTTCTCCAAAAAGTATCATTGATTTTTTCTTATAAGATAATTCTTCAATTCTTGCAACTACAAGTTACATATCAATAGAGTTGTGATGGAATGTTTGGAGGATATATTTGCAATGCAACATCCATGCACATACCATGTTTAGCTCTTGATTCTGTGTTTTCAATGAACCAACACTAGATAGATCTCCGAATATATATATATATATATATATATATATATATATATATATAGGATGAAGATGTGGCATTTTTTCATATCAAACATACTATGATAAATGGTTATAAATACATTCTAAATCATGATTTAGTTTGTTTTTTTAAGGTCGAGTTAAGGCTTCTAACATTAAATTCAAACATACTATTAGTATGTGATAACAAGAGAAAAACTTGTGAAGAAATTTGAACTCTTGTATTTTCTTTTGTTATGATTTATAAACCAGAAATTCTGACATAAATATTGGATATACTATACAGACTAGATACTGAAATATGGTCAATGTCAAAAGATAAGATACGATAACATCACTAATATGTATAATTAATAGTATTGAAAAGTGTGGACATGTCTTTGACATGTGTATGAAAGTGATCCAAAAAATGTCGAACATGTGGACACACTATTGTGTGTAAGTGTGAGTATTTCCCAGAATAGGACTATGCCTTTCCCCACTTTGGGCTGTGGAGGTTGGTTCTTGACAGTGGAGTGAAACAGGGGAATCAACTACTATCGATTACAAGACAGTCCTATTTTGTTTTGGTGTATGTTTTACTTTGTTGTCTTCTTTACATTTGGTAAGTTTTTAATTCATAATTTAGTTTTGGGATAATGGTGTGTGGGGGTGATTGTGTGAAGGTGGTGGTGTGTGTGTGAGGTTGTAATCTGAAGTTGGCATAAGAAAAGGGTTTGGGATTGGGTGAAACCTTTGTTCGTGCGTGTCACAACTGGGAAAAAGGTTGGTGTTGTGTTTTGTTTTGGTGTCGTGGGGTGCACAGAGTTTGTATTCTTGCTAACATTGAAATGAGATCACCAAATCAAATTAGCCTCAGAACATTACAATAATAATTCCATTTATTTCAATATTTGTTTCATTAAATATTTATTCGACACTGTGGACTTTTCTGAATCTTGTCCCTCAAACCATAAAAAACATTGTTTAGCTTTTGCAGAATCAAACATATGTTTAAGAATCCTGACAAATTAAAAACATATTCGTACTTTATTTTTACTTCAATTGAAATATTCCGTAATTTTCATCAACTATGCCTTGATTTATGTTACACACTGTAATTTGAAGATGCTAAATTCATCAGTGATACACTCAATATAAATATTATAATTAATATATATATATACATTAAATATTATATATATATATATATATATATTCATTTTAAATATAAAGTAGAAGGGATTCAAAATTTAAAATTTAAAATTTAAAAATTAAAAATTAAAAGATTTGTTAAATGGGTCCTTGACTTTTGTTATCGTTCTTTGCTGTCATATTCTCTCAGAACCGTTACAATTCACAAACAAAGAAATAACTCTCTTTCTCTCTCTTTATTTATTCTTCTTTATGTAATTTGAAAAGTTGATGATAACCTCATTCCCACAGACCTAATAATGTTTATTCAAAATATAAAAAATAAAAGATAAAAAAATCAATGGCTTGTTTCATTTCGATTTTTTATTTTTTATTTTTTAATTTAATTAAAAAAATAAAGAGAGAAGTTAAAAACTAAAAGTTACAAAATAATGAGGGAAATACATGAACTGAGATATGAAACGTGTAAAATTTTAGGATTCTCAGTAAGTTTTGTTTAATAATAATGAGTATATTCAAAGCATTTCCTTCTCAGGACTTCATTACAAACAACAATTGCAAAAAAGTTTTTATAATCCTAAAAATATCTTTCAGTTTAATTGAAAATTTATGAATAACATTTTAGGAAAAGAGGTTTATTTTAAATATGATTATTATAATTAAATTATATTAATTGCTTTTAATTAACGTCAAATTAGTTATTTTTTTATACTTGAACGGAAGGAGTCATAAATATTATAATTTATTTATAACAAGTAACAAATAATAAATAAATTTGTTTCATTTATGATTTTGTTAATACTATAGGAAAGTAATAATATATATATATATATATATATATATATAGATAGAGTGATGATGTAAAATAAAAAAAATGTTATAAATATTTGATTAAAATAAAAAATATTGTATTTTTTAGAAAAGATTTACATTTATAAAAAAGAAAAAATCAAGCTTGAAAGTTTTGAACACAGAAAGTGAGACACATACCTTGAAAAACTTAAAATAATAAAGTTCTGAGTCTGAAATATGAAATTGTTGGTTAATTTTAATTAATAGATTTTGAATTTAGTGGGGTGTATGTGATTGGTAACGTATCTCATTCATCTCAAACTTTTTAACAACAAAACAAAACAATTTCAGTGAACAATAAACATCAATCATCATTCATCAAACCATTATAATCTTGAAACTTGTACCCACTGCGCACGTTAATCCAATACTTTTTATTATGCTATCATACCAAACATCAATCCAATTCTTTTATGTTCAAGTTTTCAACTAAGAACATAAATAAAAAATGAAACAAAAATCGCATAAAGGAATAAACTAAGAACACAAAACGAGCAATTAACTAATTATATTCATATTATATACATTCTTAATTTTTTTTCACTACATTTTTTCATCATTTTCTCTATTTTTCTTCATCTTCTCTCTCTCCATTTCTCTTTTCTTTCCACCCATTTCGAAAAGCACAAACCCAAATCCTCCAACTAGTTAATCTCCTCAACATTCTACACATTACACGTAAAACCAAATTAAAAAGAAGAAGAATGAACAAGAACAAGAACAAGAAAATCCTCTCTGCAAAACTACTTCACCTTAAAGGGTTATGATATTAGACACGTTCTAAGGCATTGCCATTGTTATTATTATTATTAACGATGTTATTATGATTGGTTATAGTATCCATGAGGGAGTTCCTACAAACAGGACACGATGCATGGAACTTCAACCACTTGTCAACACAATCTCGGTGAAAGTAGTGCTGACATTGCGGCATCATCCTTAGCATCTCCGATTCCTCGTAATCCTCGATACATATGGCGCACGAGGAGTCATGCTCGTACATTGTTGCCAGACTACTGGTTTTACTATAAGGGAAAGTTTTGTAGGACTTTATCACATTCAAGGGTAGCCCCGAGAGGTTAGTGTTTTGATCATTAGCATCTTCGTGATGGATCATGGACGAGATACTGTTGCTGATGTTGTCGTTCCCATGTTGGTTACGTCGCATGGAAATGTACACGTAACAGACACGAATGAAGAGAGAGAGAAAGATGAGCAATAGGAACAACTTGGTGAATATGTCAAGTCCATTGTTGGGGGAGAGGTTCATGGCTGTGTCGTGGGGGAAGGAGGGAGAGGGAGATAATGACATGGGAACAAGGTGGTCTGGTCGAGTTACAAGTTCAACTTTTTATGATCAGAAGTTGTGACAGGAGACAACGTTGGTGGTGATTATGAGAAACTATAGGTTGATTTCTAGGAAGATTTTGGAGTTGTTTTTTCCTGTATGAGTGTGCTGGGTTTGAACAAATTTTGAAGCTAATTGAAGTTGTACATTAACTGAATCTAAAAATTAACCTATAAGGTGGTGCTTCGGTGCATGATTAACCCTAAAATGTTTATTACTCAATTAGTGTTGTATTTGCAATTTATTTTTGTTCTTATTTGTTTCAATAATTAAATGATGTTTTATTTTATTGTTGTTTCGAGCATATATATATATGAGAACAAATTATATTGATCGCACTCAACATAGTTAATTGATCTAATTATTTCTATATATATAATAATGAAAAAAGATGAACCAAAGTAGAGATGGAAATAAATTAAAACAACTTGAATATTTACTATTAATAATTAAAATAATTTTTAGTTTGATTTAAAATTAAAAATATGAGCACCATGTATAAGAAAGTTTCTAGTTGGATAATAATTGGATCTAATTCTTGAATTTAACCAAAGACAAAAATTGATTAATAATGGTAACCAATTATTTTCCCTAAACTAGGTACATTTGGTATTTTAAGAAGTTATATAGTTCATAAAAAATTGGAATTAAAACTGGTATTATATCTATAAAATGTATATATTTTAAATGCATTAAATTTTTGTAAAAGGTGCATTAACAGTTGAAATAATCCTAAAAGGAATTTAATGTCAATTAACACGGAAGTTAACTAAACTTAGTATTTTTAACCCCTCGACATGCTTGGAATAAATATTATTATATGTGTAATTATGTAAGAGTTTAATATAAAGTCATTCATAATTTGTGTAAAGCCTTTAATAAAAATTATTTTTAATAAATTTTAATATAATTAATATTTGGAGAAACTAATACAAGATAAATTTTCAAATTAATTTATGAATAAATTAATTTTAAATTTTGATTTTTTTTCTTATGGGTGTTGTGAAAAAAATTATTGAAGGAGACTAATTATAAGAAAAAAATTAATGTTTTGTATGCAGAAAATGTGAAACGATGATACTTAACAAAGCAATTTAAAAAAATATCTGAAGTAATATGTATTTATTCAAATAAAGAATAAGTAAAAATTTAAAGTAGCATATATTTCATCTGATATGAATAAGTAAAAGTGTTCTAAAATGGAGTAGAAGCTGTGCAACAAATTAAGCAGCACCAAAAACTCTTTTCCTTTTCTGATTCTTTGACATTTATATATAATCGCGCCATGCTTCTTGGTTTCTACTTGGAAAATAAATCTCATTTTGGCATTCATATATATTCTTAGATATTGCTAACCAATATTATATTGCAAGAACACTAAATAAAGAAGCATTAGATATTAATAGTTAAAATATTTTAAAACAAAATCAAGTTAAAGATGTAATGAAGATGAGGAATTTGTGTAGATAGTAAATAATAATGGAGGAATTATTTTTTTTATTAAAAAATAATTATATGAGTATTTAAAGGAAAAAAAAATAAAATAAAATAAATATTTTTGATTTTAAAATAAAAGAAATAAATTTATAAAAAAAATTTAAATAAAAAGTAACTCTTTTAAATAAATTTTTAATTAAAATCTTTTAATTTTAATAATTTTTTATAAGTTAAAAAATAAATATTTCTCTTACTAAATTTGGTTATAAGATTATAGAAATATGATATGTATACTAAATTTTATTTTAATTTTTTTAATAAAGTGTTTATCTATTTTAATATAATTTGTCATAAAACTTTATGAATCTTTCTAAATTAATTTTTAAATTATTTAAAATAATTTTTAGCTATGTCATAAACTTAAATTCTAATTTAATCGATGATCTTGTTATTATATTTAATTTTTTCTTCTTCCTATTATTAAGTTTCTACTTAAAAAAAAAAAAGCTAATTGTTGATTTTCTATTAATATTTCCATTTTTTTTCAACACTATTCCTTTTATAATGTGAGATAAAATTATAGTAATTACACCTTCTTAAAAATAAAATAATAATAAAGATCACAAATAATAAAAATATAAACCAAGATTATAAGAAAAAAGACTTAAAACTATGATACGAAGGGAAAAATATAAACCAAAATTCTTTTCTTATTTTACAAAAGAAACCATGCAGGAGTATTTAAAAAATAAATCTAAAAATAAATATATGAAGAATCTTTTAAATACATTTTTAATAAAATCTTTTAATTTTAAATATTTTCTTACGAATAAATTTATATTTATTATACATTAATTATGCCAATATTTATACCCATATCTTAATAATTCAAAATATTCTAATAAATACTTTTACTAATTTTTCGAAATATTACTATAAAAGTATTTAATGCTTCTTGCATCAGAAACATAAGATATAAAATCAAGATATTTCTTATTTTATTTCATTTAATTGGTCATGATTCTCAGTTTTGTAACTACTACACATGTCAACATCGTTGGTGTTCTACAGACAGAAAATTCCTTTATATGCTGCATGATCTGATCAACTTGTTAACACCAAGAAGTTTTCATTTTCAGTTGCATAAACATTGATGGAACCTAAGCCTAACTTTGTATTCATGCTTCTCCTCATGCATTGCTTTCTATTGCCTCTTCATGGCAGTGCTTCTGAGAGTTCCACATATATAGTCCACATGGACAGATCCCTTTTTCCCAATCACTTTACAACTCATCACGATTGGTTTGAATCCACCATTCAGTCCATAAAATCTGCAACACTTGGTCACTCATTCAAGCAATCACAGAAACCGATAGTGTACTCCTATAACCATGCCATGTATGGTTTTAGTGCAGTACTAACTTCAGAAGAGTTAGAGGCTCTTAAGAACTCCCATGGTTTTGTTGCAGCATATCCAGACAGAAATGTCACAATAGACACCACTCACACTTCTGAATTTCTCTCCCTAGACTCTTCCAGTGGCCTATGGCATGCCTCAAATTTTGGGGAGAATGTCATTGTGGGTATTATTGACACTGGTGTGTGGCCTGAGAGTGAAAGCTTCAAAGATGATGGCATGACCAAGGAAATTCCTAACAGATGGAAAGGGACCTGTGAGGAAGGGCAAGAATTCAACACTTCCATGTGCAACTTCAAACTGATTGGAGCTAGATATTCCAACAAAGGTTTGTTTGCTGCACAGCCCAAGGTTAAAATCACAATGAACTCAGCTAGAGACACTGAAGGTCATGGAACTCACACATCATCAACAGTTGCTGGAAACTATGTCCGTGGAGCTTCTTACTTTGGCTATGCCAAAGGGGTGGCTAGAGGCATTGCACCAAGAGCTAGGCTTGCCATGTACAAGGTCGTTTGGGACGACTATCGTTTAGCCTCTGATGTTATGGCTGGAATGGACCAAGCCATTGCTGATGGAGTTGATGTCATTTCCATCTCTATGGGGTTTGATGGTGTTCCACTTTATGAGGACCCTATAGCAATAGCTTCTTTTGCAGCAATGAAAAGAGGGGTGTTGGTTTCATCCTCTGCAGGTAACAGAGGTCCTGATCTTGGTTTTTTGCACAATGGAATCCCCTGGCTTCTGACCGTGGCTGCAAGTACCATAGACCGCATATTTGGTACTCTAACTCTTGGAAATGGCCAAACTATTAGAGGTTGGACCTTGTTTCCTGCAAATTCCTTGGTGGAAAATCTTCCACTTATCTACAATAAGAATATATCAGCATGTAACTCAGTCAAGTTGTTATCCAAAGTGGCAACAAAAGGGATCATTATATGTGACTTACAGCCAGACCTTGAGTCCATTTATGAGCAAATTTGGGCTGTTAATGACGCTAGTTTGTTAGGGGCAGTGTTTTTTCTTGATAGTCCTTTGTTAAATGACACAGGAACTATCAGCTCTCCAAGTATTGTAATCAGTGCACAGGATGCACCATCTGTGATCAAGTATGCAAAAAGCCATAGGAAGCCAATAGCCAGCATCAAATTTCAGCAAACATTTGTTGGAATAAAGTCAGCTCCAGCAGTTGCCGGTTACTCTTCAAGAGGTCCTTCACCTAGCTATCCTGGGGTCTTGAAGCCTGACATAATGGCACCTGGCTCTAATGTTCTTGCTGCTTTCATTCCTAATAGTCCAGCAGCTACAATTGGCAACAATGTGTTCTTATCTAGTGACTACAATTTACTGTCTGGAACATCCATGGCCTGCCCTCATGCTTCTGGTGTTGCTGCTCTTTTGAAAGCTGCACACCCTGAATGGAGTGCTGCTGCTATAAGGTCTGCATTGGTAACCACAGCTAATCCTCTAGATAATACACAAAATCCAATTAGAGACTACGGTTACCCTTCTCAATATGCTTCCCCTCTTGCCATGGGAGCTGGTCAAATTGACCCAAACAAAGCACTTGATCCTGGTTTGATATATGATGCCACCCCGCAAGACTATGTTAATCTCCTTTGTGCTTTGAAGTACACACAAAAGCAAATCTTAGCCATTACAAGATCAACATCCTACAATTGTGCAAAACCATCATTCGATCTAAATTACCCTTCATTTATAGCATTCTATAGCAACAAAACAATGTCTGTTGTCCACAAATTTAAGAGGACAGTGACCAATGTTGGAGATGGTGCTGCCACATACAGAGCCAAGGTAACACAACCTAAGGGCTCTGTGGTGACAGTGTCACCTGAGACTTTGGCATTTAGATATAAAAATGAGAAGCTGAGCTACAATGTTATAATAAAGTATAGCAAGTACAAGAACGAAGATATCTCATATGGGGATCTTGTTTGGATTGAAGATTGTGGAGTACACAGAGTTAGGAGCCCCATTGTAGTGGCACCAAGTGGAATTGTATGAGTTGGTTTGAGTTTTCCTTCCCCTGACCATGAAATTCTGATTCCTTCATGGAATCCCAAAATAATAAACTATTTGTTATTCAAGTAATTTCTTGTGAGTTTTCATTTTCATTGTCCTATCAATATCTATCAAGCTGCACAGGATACTTCTGAGGAAGTGTGATTCAGATGAATTTGGACAAAGTGCTCAATAATGAACTGTGGCTAAAATGCATCAAACTGAAACATGTATCTTCTCCAACACATTGCACTGACTCTTCTTCACTTGAACTACTTAGAAATTACTTGCATGCAGTTAATTCACTCTTGCATTGCAAGGCCTTTTTATTTGGTAATGTTTCTTGCAAGATATCATATATATAACTATTTTGAATTTAATCTTAGAAAAAATAATATACACAATATCATTTTTCACTTTCTAAATTTTATTCCATAGGATTAAAAACAAAAATAAAACCAGCTATAGTAGAACAACCATTCAAAGTTGAATAGCTTTCACAATCCATTAAAAAATGGCACTAATATAATCAGAATTAATCAAAACTTTTATTTTTAATGAAGGATTAAGCAAGTTTGGGAGAAATTGAAGAATGAATTTATTTCGATTTCAAGTTTTTTAATGAGATGGTTAAGTACAGTTTGTTTTGAAAATAACTTCAAAATGTTTCAATAATAATATTCTTTGAAAAATATAGAAATGTTATTGAAAAATTAATATGCAATATCAATCTGATTCCACCAAACATGTGGTTTATTCAATAGTTCCATGTTTCTTCTATTCAAGCTTCTGTTTAGTCAAATCAAAGGCATGCGTTTTTTAAAAATTAGGAGGAAGTTATTTAATCACTTTTAGGTTTGATTTACTCATTTGGTTTCTTGTGAACGTGATTTGAGACATTAATTTGCCCGTGAACGTGAACGTGAACGTGAACATTGAATTAATCAACCAAACCATTATCATTACTACTTAAATGAATACAACATATCTGATTATGCAAATTCTTGTCTTTTTCAATCTGAAGATTCATATCTTATTTGATAATGATGTTCTTCTTATACTACTTTTATGCTTCTAAACAGTATATTCTAATTTATAATATGCAGATAAAAAAATTATATATATGGTGTTTTTCACTTTTCAAGTGGGCTAAAAAATATTTACATCATTGGGGAAATTAGATTGTACGAAAATGATTTATTTTTTCTTGAAATAGTAAAGTGAAAAATACGTTTGTTCTTAAAAAAAAGACATGAGAGGAATTTCAAAGTAGCTATTTTTTTTATTGAGCATCTTATAAGATGCCTGCAATTTCATATTATTTATAAACTATGAACCCTTTTAAAACTTATAAAATAAATAAATGAAATTATTCATAAAAGTATATATAAATAGACTCTATATAGAAATTAGTCCATTTATATATAAAAATTTAGAGACTCATTTACTAGTTAGAATATGACAGAAATAAAATAATTAGCCTTTGATTAGAATATAGATGTTTGTCACCTTCAATTGGAAGGAGAAGCAGTCAAAGTTGTAAACAGAGTGAGGTGACGAGAATGTCTTACAGAAACAAGGTTGTCCTTTGGAGTGTTCAATTTTCTTCTCCTTCAATTCCTACACATTTCAATATCAATAAATGTCTCTCTCATTCATATTTGAAAATTGTGAAGAGAGTTAACTCACTTCCCTGTGATGAATATTCGGCACACCGAGACAAAGCATAAAATCAACCATAACGCGTGATAAGAACCAAACTAACTCATAAACATTGGAAAAATAAATTAAAATTGAACTGTAACTCATCTGCTGTCTTCTCTGAAGATTTGTTCATGGAGCTTCTTCACAGCCTCAACATTCTTTCCACAATTCTGCTCCTATGCATGTTCCCTCACTCACTCATGTGCCAACAAGCATACCTCAATGCCACTGTCTATGACTGTTCTAACAACCCTTCTGCACCAAAAGGGTACCTTTGCAATGGCCTTCAAAAATCATGCATTTCCTTCTTACTTTTCAGGTCCAAACCTCCCTATGATAACCCTGTCAGAATTGCATACCTTCTTGGCTCTGAGGCTTCTACCATAGCCTCAATCAACAAGATCTCAAGAAATGACAAGATTGCTTCCAACAAGACAATCATTGTTCCTGTATTCTGTTCATGTTCTGGAAACATCTACCAGCATAATACACCTTACACTGCCAGCAAAAACGACACCTATTATCAGTTGGTAAAAGAAACCTTCCAAGGCCTCACTACCTGTCAGGCAATGATGGGTCAGAATTACTATGCAGCTATCAGCATTGCAATTGGTGCTGAGCTCACAGTTCCGTTGTTATGTGCTTGTCCAACTCAAAATCAGACAGCAAGAGGGATCACCTCCTTGCTGGTTTACTTGGTGAACTATGGTGACACTATTAAGTCCATAGGAAAGGCTTATGGTGTGGATGATCAAAGTATGCTTGAGGCCAATGAGTTGGCTGTTCCACAAAGTGCAGACAGCGGAATGGACCTCGTTGCCTTCACGCATCTTTTAGTTCCTCTACTAGGGAAGAGCTGCAAAGAGAACCCAGATGAGTTCTATTGTAAATGTTATCAAGCACCAGATGGAAGCTCCAAGGGGCCCTTCTGTGATGAATCTGACGGTCAGAAGATCCCTGCCAAGTTGGTAGCTGCTTTAGGTATTTTTGACCAAACCTTCTTCAAGAAGAATCAAAATATGCTTTTATTGAAATTTTGGTGTTTGCTTTTTAGAATAGCATAGCTGTTGTTTGTAGATGACACCCCTCATGAGCTATGTATCATCCTAGAAGAGTAAGGCAATAGAGTATAATAAGAACTTGTATTTTATTGTTTTCAAAAATAGATTTCTGTTTTCTAAAATTTGTTTGTTCCCTGAGCACATTTGGATGTGTTTCTCTTGAGCACATTTCTCTGTTTCCAAATGTTCACCTCCTGAACACTTGATTAGAGTATTTGAAGAAAATATAAAAGGATGAGAAAATATATTTTTATAAGAAATGAATAGCTAAGTAGTGTGAAATTGTTTTATAAAACAGTTTTTGAAATAAAATAGTTCTAAAGAAATCAAGCAGACCCAAAATGATCAATAATGACATCACGCCAAGATTTAATTTTCACTTATTTGAACTTGCAACTTTGTTATTTACTTATTGCTCTAAAACATAAGGATGTTTATTGCAAGCCTTTTCTTCCACTTGAATTTGAGTTTCATTTTTTTAATTTGCAGGAGTTGGACTTGGTGTAGGCTTTCTGTGTTTGTTTCTTTTGGGGTATAAATCGTATCAATACATTCAGAAAAAGAGAGAATGTATTCGAAAGGAAAACCTATTCAGGCAAAATGGTGGCTACATGTTACGAGAGAAGCTCTCATCTTATGGAAATGGAGAAATGGCAAAGCTTTTTACAGCTGAAGAGCTACAAAGAGCAACAGATAACTACAACAGGAGTAGATTTCTTGGTCAGGGTGGCTATGGCACAGTGTACAAAGGAATGCTACCAGATGGAACAATAGTTGCAGTTAAAAGGTCCAAAGAAATTGAAAGGAACCAGATAGAGACTTTTGTCAATGAAGTGGTGATTCTATCCCAGATCAACCACCGGAACATTGTCAAACTATTAGGATGTTGTCTTGAGACTGAAACTCCTTTACTAGTCTATGAATTCATTCCCAATGGAACACTTTCTCACCATATCCATAGGAGAGACAATGAGGCCTCCCTTTCATGGGACAGTCGTCTTAGAATTGCATGTGAAGTTGCTGGAGCAGTGGCATATATGCATTTTGCAGCTTCTATTCCCATTTTCCATAGAGACATCAAACCCACCAACATACTTTTAGACAGTAACTTCAGTGCCAAAGTGTCTGATTTTGGAACATCAAGATCAGTGCCACAAGATAAGACTCACTTGACCACAGCTGTAGGAGGAACTTTTGGGTACATAGACCCTGAATATTTTCAATCTAGTCAATTTTCAGATAAAAGTGATGTGTATAGTTTTGGGGTTGTGCTAGTAGAGCTCATAACTGGGAGAAAGCCTATTTCATTCTTAGAGGAAGAAGAGGGTCAAAATCTGATTGCACAGTTCATTTCTCTGATGAAGGAAAACAAAGTTTATGAAATTTTAGATGACAGGGTGGCCAAGGAAGCAAGGAAAGATGACATCCTTGCCATTGCGAGTCTTTCACTGAGATGCTTGAGACTTAATAGGAAGAAAAGACCAACAATGAAAGAGGTTTCACTGGAATTAGAAGCATTGAGAAAGGTACAAAGTTCCTTGCAGATCAACAATGATCATGAGCAAAAAACTAGTGATATGGTTCAAGAGTGCACAGAGGAAAGTATATCACTGTCCTTACAACTAGAGTCCACATCCTTTTAGGAAGCTAGATTTTCTTTTTATAATGTTGTAGGAAGTCAGATTGATACCCGATTTAGATTTTTTCTTAACTATGTTTCATTTTTTCTTTTAAATTTAGTGACATATAAGGATAACAAAGTCTGTAGTTCTTCACAAGAACATTTGTTGAAACTTAGAAGTACTCTTAGTTGATCATTGAAAAATCCTCATTCATACCTATCCACTTTGTTGTTGGCTCGTTGAAGTGGCCTTTTTTGAAATGAGCTATAAACTAATGAACATATATTATTTTAATTTGTACTTTTAAACTATTGACAAAGAAGTGGGCCTATTAAAAATTGAGATTTCCAATGTTGAAAATTTCAAAGATATTCAATGTCAAAGTTTGATTCCTCAACTCAGGATATATTTTAGTGGATAAAATGTGCTCTCATATTGATTCAAATTGAGATTTCTCTTCTCTTTGTTACCTTAGTCACAAAGATGGGTCTTTTATACTATTGTCTGCTATCTCTATTTAAACCAGACAAAACACAGTTGCAGTTTTGGACCTTTCTCCATATAAGAAAAAAATACCTCAAATCAACATTCTAACACGTATGAGTACACATAATGAGACCAGTTATGTCATTTTTCACAAACGAGATCTCATACTTAATTATAACCCAGATATGGAAAATTAAAATTTCAACGCATTAGATAATCTGAAAGTCTTATAGTTAATCAAGGAAAGCCTTATAAAAGAACTATGACATCTATGCCTAAAAAGAAAGTTAACCATAACATCAAACTTTGCCAATAGGGAAACATGATTGATAACAAAAGGAAGCCGAACATCATAGTTCAAAATTTTAAAGTCTGAGTTTAAATGAATTTTTTTCCCTTGAATATAAATGCTTCCTTACTTTGTTAATTCAATTTTAAAAAGGAATTCTTTACCTGTATGTCTTATTCACTCTTCACCTGAAAAAAAAAACTCACTCTTGAATTCTAAGAACATTTTAATTAACAATAAATACAAAATTAACTAGTTATTTAGATTGATTTTTCTAAAATGAATATGAGTACTTTGAAAGTAAAGTATAGTTTTAAGTACTGTTTAAAAAATTACTAATTGAGATTTTAATAAAAGACATGCATATTTAATAAATTATTTAAGTTAATTTTAACCAAAATTGATTTTTTCTTAAAAAAAAGTGATGATTATAATTGTATTTTATCCTCTAAATAATAGCACACACTTTGGAACCAATTTGAGAATGAGGTCAAATGCCACATCAATCAAAATTAACACAGTTAAAAAATTGACAAAAAAAAACTGAATTTTTATCTAACAAAGATACGATAAAGAACCAAAATAAAATAGTTTAAACTTAAAAGACCAAATTAAAAATCAGGATTAAAATTCTGTTTTAGTCTAACAACTATTTACCACGAATTCAAGGTTAACAACCAGTTTGATCCAGTTACTGGTACTGATCTAGTTTACATTCTGACCAGCTATGCTGAATATTCAATCAAAATGATTTGTTGTACTTTAATGATTTTCAAATGGATGACCAAGGCAACTATGGTAATGTCAAAGTGTTCAGGAGAAACAAAATTCCGTTACTCAAAGTGTCTGACTATTGACTTTAGAGGGATGATACAAACTGTTTATTTTGTCTATGAATCAGAGGATCCTCTGCACCATTTTCTGCACCGCTAAAAAAATAATAACAAATCTTCCATAAAATAAGAAGTACAACGTGGTGTACAGAATGTATTAGATCTAAAACAGCAGTACCAAATTCTATTGTCTCTGTCTTCTCTAGAGACAGGTTCATGGAGTTTCATCCTTACCTTTACATTCTCTACATAATCCTGTTCTTACATATGTTTCCTGAATCAGCTAACTGTCAACAACTATACCTCAACAACACTGTCTATGACTGCTCGGAGAACCCTTCTGCACCAAAAGGGTACCTCTGCAATGGCCTTCAAAACTCATGCACTTCCTTCTTAGTTTTCAGGTCCAGGTCTCCCTCTGACAACCCTGTAAGCATTGCCTACCTTCTTGGCTCTGAAGCATCTACCTTAGCCTCAATCAACAACATCTCAAGAGATGACAAGATTCCTTCCAACAAGTCAATCATTGTTCCTGTATTTTGTTCATGTTCTGGAAATATCTACCAGCATAACACACCTTACACTGCCACAAAAGATGACACCTACTTCAAGTTGGTTAAAGAAACTTACCAAGGCCTCACCACCTGCCAGTCACTGATGGGTCAGAATTACTACGCCTCTGGTGACATTAGAGTTGGTTCTGAGCTCACAATTCCAGTAGTATGTGCTTGTCCCACTGAAAATCAGACAGCAAGAGGGGTCACTTCCTTGCTCGTTTACTCAGTGAAAAATGGTGATACTATTAAGTCCATTGGAGAGGCTTATAGTGTTGATGAACAAAGTATGCTAGAGGCCAATGGGTTGTCAGTGCCACCAAGTGCAGAGAACAACATAATCATCTATGCAACAACTCCTATCTTGGTTCCTCTCAGAGGGAAGAGTTGCAAAGAGGACCCGGATAGTTTCTATTGTACTTGCTCCCAGGGAAGGGTTGAAGGTGAAACCTTCATGGGGTTCCAATGCAATGAATCTGATGATAAAAATTTTCCTACCAAATTGGTTGCTTCTTTAGGTATTTTTATCTGAACCCTATACAGAATTAAATCTAGTTTTGTTACAATTTAGGTTTTTAGCATGGGGATAGTATGTAGCTGATGCCAGCTAATGAGATAAAACACGGTTTACAGCATGCAGATAATTATTTTTATTTTGATAGAGTAATTATAGAGATGCATTTTGCTAAATACTGCTTACAATTAATTACGAAAAAATTGTCCTTGTTTGTGTATTTGCAGGTATTGGAATTAGTGCAGGCTTTCTATGTTTGTTTCTTTTAGGGTACAAATCATATCAATACATTCAGAAAAAGAGAAAAAGTATTCGTAAGGAAAACCTATTCAGGCAAAATGGTGGTTACATTTTACAAGAGAAGCTCTCCTTTTATGGAAATGGAGAAATGACAAAGCTTTTTACAGCTGAGGAGCTACAGAAGGCAACAGATAACTACAGCAGGAGTAGATTTCTTGGCCAGGGTGGCTTTGGCACTGTGTATAAGGGAATGCTACCAGATGGAACCATAGTTGCAGTTAAGAAGTCAAAAGAGATTGAAAGGAACCAGATAGAGACTTTCGTCAATGAAGTTGTGATTCTATCCCAGATCAACCACAGGAACATTGTCAAACTCTTTGGTTGTTGTCTTGAGACAGAAACTCCTTTACTAGTCTATGAATTCATTCCCAATGGAACACTTTCTCACCATATCCATAGGAGAGACAATGAGGTGTCCCTTTCATGGGACAGTCGTCTTAGAATTGCATGTGAGGTTGCTGGAGCAGTGGCATATATGCATTTTGCAGCTTCTATTCCCATTTTCCATAGAGACATCAAACCCACCAACATACTTTTAGATAGCAACTTCAGTGCCAAAGTGTCTGATTTTGGAACGTCAAGATCAGTGCCACAAGATAAGACTCACTTGACCACAGCTGTAGGAGGAACTTTTGGGTACATAGACCCTGAATATTTTCAGTCTAGTCAGTTTTCAGATAAAAGTGATGTGTATAGTTTTGGGGTTGTGCTTGTAGAGCTCATGACTGGGAGAAAGCCTATTTCATTCTTCGAAGAAGATGAGGGTCAGAATCTGATTGCACAGTTTCTTTCTCTGATGAAAGAGAACAAAGTTTATGAAATTTTAGATGACAGGGTGGTTAAGGAAGCAAGAAAAGATGACATTCTTGCCATTGCAAATCTTTCAGTGAGATGCTTGAGACTTAATGGGAAGAAAAGGCCAACAATGAAAGAGGTTTCAGTGGAATTAGAAGCTTTGAGAAAGGTACAAAGTTCCTTACAGATCAACCATGATCATGAATACACAACTAGTGACATAGTGCAAGAATGTACAGAGGAAAGCATGCCACTGTGCTTACAACTGGAGTCCACATCCTTTTAGGAAGCCAGATTATTTATTTTTTAGAAGTTTTTAGGAAGCTAGATTGATCCCTGATTCTTTGTTGACTCTGCTTTATTTTTAGGAAGCTAGATTTTCACTTTTCAGCATGTGGTTGAATGTGACAATATTTATGTTTCTCCACGACAATATCAGTTTAAACTTCGGAATACTCTAGCTGTCAAGCTCGCTAGAAAAATATTCCAAGTAAAAGAGTCGAAAAATAAATAAAATTCATTTACAAATAATTCAAATATCATATATTTAAATTTTTTAGAATTATAGAATTTTTCATTCCAACCCAAAATAAGTAAGATTGATCATTTTTAATTTGTCCTACCAACATGCAAATCAGTCAAACTAATTGAATCTTCTTGCGATATGAAGCTTGGGAAGTCTTTTCAACTGGCTTCCTTTTCATCAAATTGGAAAATTTTCAGCTTTCTTGAAAAAAACTTCTTGCTGTTGAAATCCTTGAACATTTCCATACGAATAACTGTCATGTCAAGAGTTTAACCAACCCACTTGTTCTGAATATTCGGCATACCAAGAAAAAGGATAAAACATGCAATACCTTACTATAAGGATCAAATGTAAACATTGATTTTTTCTTTTGTTTTTTATAAAAGCTTGATATGTTTAGTATAGATGTAGAAGTAGACATCCAATAAGTTTCCACCTCTAGTCCCAAATCATATGGAGCATATCAAAGAAAAAAAATTAAAATTTAACTAATCCAAGGTCTTCCCTAAAGACTTGTTCATGGAGCTTCACAACCTCAATATTCTCATCACAATCTTGCTCCTATATTTGTTCCCTCACTCCCAAAATTGCCAACAAGTATACCTTAACAACACTGTCGATGACTGCTCTAGCAACCCTGATGTATCTAAAGGGTTTCTTTGCAATGGCCTTCAAAAGTCATGCACTTCCTTCTTACTTTTCAGGTCCAAATCTCCCTATGACAACCCTGTGAGAATTGCTTATCTTCTTGGTTCTGAAACATCTGATATAGCCTCAATCAACAATATCTCAACAACTGACAAGATTCCTTCCAATAAGGGGATCATTGTTCCTGTGTTCTGTTCATCTTCTGGAAACATCTACCAGTATAACACTGCTTATACTGTCAAAGAGAATGACACCTACTGGGCGTTGGTAAACCAAACATTCCAAGGCCTCACCACCTGCCAGGCAATTATGGGTCAGAATTACTATCCTCCAATCAATATTGCAATTGATGCAGAGCTCAAAGTTCCAATGTTATGTGCTTGTCCCACTGCAAATCAGACAGCAAGAGGGGTCATCTCTTTGCTAGTTTACTCGGTCAACTCTGGTGACACTGTTAAGTCCATTGGTGAGGTTTTTGGTGTGGATGAGCAAAGTATACTAGACGCCAATGAGTTGTCAGTGCCACAGAGTGCAAACAGCTACGTGGAACTGCTTGACTCGACACCTATTTTAGTTCCTCTAATAGGGAAGAACTGCAAAGAGAACTCAAATAAATTCTACTGTAAATGCTACCAAGAACCAGAAACAGATGGAAGCTCCAAGGCGCTATTATGTGATGAATCTGGTGACAAAATGTTTTCTGCCAAATTGGTTGCTGCTTTAGGTATTTTGTCTATACTCTTTCAAGAAGAATCAAGATATACTTGTATTGAAATTTTGGATTTCCTTTTTAACATAACATAGCTGGGATCACAAGGTGATGCTTTTGCATACTATAATTTAAAAAAAAAAAACTTTAAAATCTAGCTCATGAAGTACGAGTTGTCTCCTCTTATATATATATATATATATATATATATATATATATATTATTCTGGTAGTCAATAAGGGATCTTCAACATGCCTGCTTTATGTTGAGCACTATACGCTTCAAAAGTTTTCAGAGGATAGTATACCACATGTAGAACCCTCTTAGAATCTGAGTTTTACTCTAACTCAACTTCAAGAACTAGCTCATGGAGTACGAGTTGTCTCCTCATTATATATACTATATTTGTCAAATCACTGAATTAGTATGAGATCTCTGACATACATGCTTTATATGTCGAGCGTTAGACACTTCAAACTAAAGTTTTCAGGAGTAGAATGGTTATTAGAGTTTAATAATGAGTTGGAATTGTATTATATAAAAATGAGAAAGTTGAAAGAAAAAAAACCCACAAATCAATTACTTTAGATATTTTCTTATGTGATTGGTTTGTCCAATGGTACCATATAATTCAATATATCCAATAAGAATAATTAGAATAAGATTTGGATTTGAGTTTAACTCAATTCTTAAACTAAAACTAATTAATAAGGAGAAAGTTACCTGCAATTATATACGTTATTTTGGTTATATCAAAGAATAACTTGACCAGATAAGGTTTGGTCGATATGTGGAACCTACCAATATTTAATTTTCAGTCTGAACTTGCAACTTGTTATTTAGTAATTATTATACAAAAGAGTATCTTTATTGCAAGTCTATTCTGCCACCCGAATTTGAAAACTTTGGAATTTGCAGGAGTTGGACTTGGTGTAGGCTTTCTGTGTTTGTTTCTTTTGGGGTATAAATCGTATCAATACATTCAGAAAAAGAGAGAAAGTATTCGAAAGGAAAACCTATTCAGGCAAAATGGTGGCTACATGTTACGAGAGAAGCTCTCATCTTACGGAAACGGAGAAATGGCAAAGCTTTTTACAGCTGAAGAGCTACAAAGAGCAACAGATAACTACAAGAGGAGTAGATTTCTTGGTCAGGGTGGCTATGGCACAGTGTACAAAGGAATGCTACCAGATGGAACCATAGTTGCAGTTAAAAGGTCCAAAGAAATTGAAAGGAACCAGATAGAGACTTTTGTCAATGAAGTGGTGATTCTATCCCAGATCAACCACCGGAATATTGTCAAACTATTAGGATGTTGTCTTGAGACTGAAACTCCTTTACTAGTCTATGAATTCATTCCCAATGGACCACTTTCTCACCATATCCATAGGAGAGACAATGAGGCCTCCCTTTCATGGGACAGTCGTCTTAGAATTGCATGTGAAGTTGCTGGAGCAGTGGCATATATGCATTTTGCAGCTTCTATCCCCATTTTCCATAGAGACATCAAACCCACCAACATACTTTTAGACAGCAACTTCAGCGCCAAAGTGTCTGATTTTGGAACATCAAGATCAGTGCCACAAGATAAGACTCACTTGACCACAGCTGTAGGAGGAACTTTTGGGTACATAGACCCTGAATATTTTCAGTCTAGTCAGTTTTCAGATAAAAGTGATGTGTATAGTTTTGGGGTTGTGCTTGTAGAGCTCATGACTGGGAGAAAGCCTATTTCATTCTCAGAAGAAGATGAGGGTCAGAATCTGATTGCAGAGTTTCTTTCTCTGATGAAAGAGAACAAAGTTTATGAAATTTTAGATGACAGGGTGGTTAAGGAAGCAAAAAAAGATGACATTCTTGCCATTGCAAATCTTTCAGTGAGATGCTTGAGACTTAATGGGAAGAAAAGGCCAACAATGAAAGAGGTTTCAGGGAATTAGAAGCTTTGAGAAAGGTACAAAGTTCCTTACAGATCAACCATGATCATGAATACACAACTAGTGACATAGTTCAAGAAAGCATAGAGGAAAGCATGCCACTGTGCTTACAACTGGAGTCCACATCCTTCTAGGAAAGCCAGATTGATATACCCGATTCTTTGTTAACTATGCTTTAATGTTTCATTTTCACTTTTTAGCATGTGGACGAATTTCTATCTATCCCCTAGTATGCCTAATTATAAATGATAGTTTTTTCATTTCTCCACAAGAATATAAGGTTAACAATGGAAATGCTTAAGCATACTAGAGAATGGAAAATTCCCAATTCATGATTATCCACTCTGTTGTTGACTCATTGTAATGTTATTTTAAAGTTCAGGATAAAAATAGAGAAATAATTACTAATTATATTAAGGATTAAATTAATAATAACTGTGATAATAAGAATAACAAAAATAGTGTTCTTTTTACAAGTGGCAATCATTTTCTATATAGCCTATAATTTGTGTCTTTGGTGTTATAACTCCTACAGGTTGTGCAGTGTTACAAATAGAAACAAGGGACAGTAGGATTTAACTTAAAGATAATTTTTATAAGGAGTAAATTAAAAACAAATTTAACATATAAAAACCTATAATATGTTTTAACCCTGAAATGTCATACAATGGTGTTACTTAAGAGTCCATATCCCAATGACACGTCCTCTTTGGAGTTGCTATATAAAGGTAAGGCTTAGACACCACAAACCATACTTTGTCTTCACCTATTTCCGTATCTAATTTTAAGTGAGAGAATGTCATAGAATTTATTACTTTGAGAATGTAAAGCAGCAAATGGGGAGAGACCTTTAAAGGGTTTGCTTTTGGAAAAGATACCCGTTTAGTCTAAAAGATGCATTTTAGTCACCAAATGAACACTTTGTCCAAATCCATGTGAGTCACAAAGATGCATTTTATTGAACACTTAGACCAAATCCATGGGAGTCACACTTCAACAGAAGTACCCCACGCGACTGACTAGATAGATATCTATCGCTAGGACACTAAAAATGGAAGCTCACACGAAATTACTTAACGATCAAATTATTTATTATTTTGGGGTCCACGAAATAGACAGAATTTTATGGCCAGAAGAAGGAAAATTTCAAACTAGAACTCATACAATTCCACTTGGTGCCACTACAATGGGGCTCCTAACACTGTGTGCTCCATTATCTTCAATCCAAACAAGATCCCCATATGAGATATTTTCCTTCTTGTACTTGCTATACTTTATCATGACATCATAGCTTAGCTTCTCATTTTTGTATCTGAATGCCAGTGTATCAGGTGACACTGTCAGCACAGAACCCTTAGGTTGTATCACCTTGGCTCTGTATGTGGCAGCACCATCTCCAACATTGGTCACTGTCCTCCTAAACTTGTGGGCAACTGACCTTGTTTTGTTGCTGTAGAAAGCTATAAATGAAGGGTAGTTAAGATCAAACGATGGTTTTGCACAATTGTAGGAGGCTGATCTAGTAATGGTTAAGATTTGTTTTTGTGTGTACTTCAAAGCACAAAGGAGATTAACGTAGTCCTGTGGGGTGGCATCATATATCAAACCTGGATCAAGTGCTTTGTTAGGGTCAATTTGACCAGCTCCTATTGCTAAAGGGGAAGCATATTGAGTAGGGTAATTATAATCCCTAATTGGACTTTGTGTATTATCTAGAGGACTAGCTGTGGTTACTAATGCAGACCTTATAGCAGCAGCACTCCATTCAGGGTGTGCAGCTTTCAAAAGAGCAGCAACACCAGAAGCATGAGGGCAAGCCATGGATGTTCCAGACAGTAAACTGTAGTCACTAGGTAAGAACACATTGGTGCCAATTCCAGCTGCTGCTCTATGAGGAGTGAAAGCAGCAAGAACATTAGAGCCAGGTGCCATTATGTCAGGCTTCAAGACCCCAGGATAGCTAGGTGAAGGACCTCTTGAAGAGTAATCGGCAACAGCTGGGGCTGGCTTTATTCCAACAAATGTTTGTTGAAATTTGATGCTGGCTGTTGGGTTGTCATGGCTTTTTGCATACTTGATCACAGATGGTGCATCCTGTGCACTGATTACAATACTTGGAGATCTGACACGACCTACTTGATTTGCTAATGGTTGATGAGAGATAAACACTGCCCCTAACAAACTTGCTTTATTAACATACCTCCTTTGTTTAATCATTAACTCAGGGTCTGAGACTGAGTCACATAGAATGATCGCTTCCATGGGCACTTTGGATAACAACTTGACTGAGTTACATGCTGATGTATTCTTATTGTAGATAAGTGGAAGATTTTCCACCAAGGCATTGGCAGGAAATAAGGTCCAACCAATAATGGTTTGGCCATTTCCGAGAACTAGAGTACCAAATGTGCGGTCTATGGTGCCTGCAGCCACAGTCAGAAGCCAGGGGATTCCATTGTGCAAAGTACCAAGATCAGGGCCAGCGTTACCTGCAGAGGATGAAACAACCACCCCTTTTTCCATTGCTGCAAAGGAAGCTATTGCTATAGGGTCCTCATAAAGTGGAACACCATCAAACCCCATAGAGATGGAAATGACATCAACCCCATCTGCGATGGCTTGGTCCATTCCAGCCATAACATCAGAGGCTAAACGACCCTCGTCCCAAATGACCTTGTACATGGCAAGCCTAGCTCTTGGTGCAATGCCTTTGGCCACCCCTTTGGCATAGCCAAAGTAAGAGGCTCCACTGACATAGTTGCCAGCAACTGTTGATGATGTGTGAGTTCCATGACCCTGAGTATCTCTAGCCGAATTCATGCTGATTCTAACTTTGGAGTTTGCAGCAATCACACCCTTGTTGAAATATCTAGCTCCAATCAGTTTGAAGTTGCACATGGAAGTGTTGAAGTCTTGCCCTTCCTGACAAGTCCCTTTCCATTTGTTTGGAATTTTCTTGGTCAGGCCATCATCTTTAAAGCTTTCACTCTCAGGCCACACACCAGTGTCAATAACACCCACAACGACATCCTCCCCAAAATTTGAGGCAGGCCATAGGCCACTGGAAGAGTCTAGAGAGAGAAACTCAGAAGTGTGAGTGGTGTCTATGGTGGCAGTTCTGTCTGGATATGCTGCAACAAAGCCAAGGGAGTTCTTGACAGCCTCTAACTCTTCTGAAGTTAGTACTGCACTAAATCCATGCATGGCTTGGTTATAGGAGTAGACTAGTTTCTGTGATTGCATGGATGAGTGACGAAGTGTTGCTGATTTGTTGGAATCAATGATGGATTCAAACCAATCATGATGGGTTGTGAAGACTTGAGGAAACTGGGATTTGTCCATGTGGACTATATATGTGGAACTCTCAGCAGCACTGCCATGAAGAGCCAACAGAAACCAATGCGTAACAAGGAGCATGAAAGGAAGTGGAAACACAAAGTGAGGCTTATGCTCCATTAATGTTTATGCCACACAGAAAATGAATATTTCTTGGTTTGGAAAAGCTTAGTACCTCATGCATCATATATAGGAATTTTCGGTCTGTAGAACATCAATGATGTTGACAATTGTAATTATTACAAACTGGAAAATATCATTGCAAATAATTGGACCAATTTTCCTGCATCAAAGGTGCTTTTATGTGATGAGAAAACAAAGTAGACCCTTACTTTTCTTATTGATGCAACGTAATAAATCTGATGTAACATTTCTGTACGGCACCAATCAGACACAAATGGTTGCCGTATGCATGCCCATAAAAGTGTTTTAAAATATCAAAATTTAAGCGTGTGAATATGATATTGTGCAAGGAACATAAAGGAAGAAAAATGCTACTTCCAGCGTTGAATTGAACACAACTTGCAACTAACTTGTTTATATTAGCTTTTTTATGACCACGTTAAATGAATTGAAAGAAAGAGAAAGAAAGTGTACACCTTAGTTAAGGAGTGAAAGAAAGAGAAACAAAAGAAAATGATATAAGATAAATTGATAAAATCGTACCTTAGATAAAGATGAAGTTTAAAGATAATATATAAATAAAAAATAAATTTTATTTTTTAAATTAATTTTGAGGATTAATTAAGTTTTGTAATATTTTTACATGATTAATAAAATTATTAAATTTATATTTATTTAGTATAGTAGATTATTACAAATTATATGAATGTGATAAAAAAAAAAGAAGATAAAATTAGTATAAGAAAAACAACTCAATAATAATTAAATTAAAATAATATACTTATTTTACATTGTAATTATATAACTTATTTTTCCTTATAACCAGAATTTAATAACTTTGTATTCTCTCTATAAATACTTTACATTCTCAATTAGAAATTCGTGTTGATGACTTAGAAGATATTTTAACAGAAGTCTTTATATAAAAATAGTATGTATTTGTATGATATTGTAAAATTATTTATACAATTTATTTTTCACTTACAAACACAATTTAATATTTATATTGAGTAATTTTTATAAGATTTTTTTATTGATATAAGTCAAAATGTTTTGATTAATATTTATAACATCATCTTTTATATTATTGAGATTATCTTTCTATTGATGAAGGTCACAATTATTTTTCAATTGATATTAACTAAACAATTTTGAATTAATGTGTGTAAATTTTTTAATTAATATCTGTATAATTTATCTTTTTTAATTGATGTTATTAATATCATTACTTTTTTTCCCAAAATTAATCAAGATTTATTTTTTTAATCTCTACTAAAGAAAATTTAATTAATATCAATCAAGAAATTTTTTTTAATAGACATCAATAAAAAATTTAACAGAAACAAAAACTCAACCAATGATAACAAAAAATTAATCCTCATTGATATTAATCAAAATAATTATAATTAATATTAACTAAAAATAGTGGTCCCATTTCAATAGAAAAAAAAAACCTTATCCACATTAAAAAAGAAATATTAAAATATAACTTTATCAGAAGAATAGCCTCAATCTACATCAAACAAAAAGCATCACCCGTTATTTAACATTAACATAATTTTTTTCTTTGATGATAATTAAAATATCAAACAAAAATATTTTAAAAAATAAGATACTTTAAAATAAAAACAATTTAAATTTTTTAAAAATTGTAAAATTTCCTATCTAAATACAAATTTTATGAAAATGCAAATCAAAGATTGATTCACAATAAGAGAAGATGATGTTAAACATAAAGTTATTGAAATCTTCATGTTCCAGCTTCAGATGTAAGAACATATAGACAGATTAGATTCACATCATCCTGCAATTTTTGTTCAAAACCTATACATGATATCAAAACAGTGCATTTCATCCTTTTCTGATTCCTCAAATAAATGGCAACCATTTAATATCCCTAAAATTTCAGTTGAATATAAAACTCAATGTTCATTTGGCAGCAAGTCACATCAATGTCCTACATCATACAGATTGCTCAACCACAAAACTATGCATCATATTCACCTACAACCTTTTTGCAGCTTACAACAGTTACTAACCAGGCTTATCATTTTATCAACTTCAAATACATTGTTCAGATCTACAAGCTGGCACGATGATCATCAGATATGGTCTCTTCAGAAGAAGTGCCACTATCAATAATAATTAAGTCATCTGGTTTACGGACACAATGTTCAAGAGACTTTTTCATCTTCACCACCCCATATTTTCTTCTTGAATAGGTTGAATAGTGAGAACCATTTGGCATGTGTAGCTTTGGCCTCAAACTATTGAACCAATTTTGAGGTACAAAGCATGGCTTGTTGGTATTAAAGCAATGATCTGAAGCTCCCAGCATGTCTGGATGAGAACTCAATGAAACCATCGCAGACATATTTGGCATGACTGGAGGAGTGTTAACAGCTTCTCTGAGCCAGTGGGGCAAATTATTTGTCCCCGAACAATTAAAGGGATAGTCATTCGAGTAAGAATTCTGCCTGGAAATGCTCAAACTTCCAGGAGAATTGAAGAATCCTAGTTCATACTTGTCTATGTTGTTGTAATTGGCCTTTCTGGAATGAGTAGTTGGCCTATGACTGTGCGCAGTGGTGTTACTTTGAAAATTATATCTGGTAAGAGGTTTCTTCAAAGGGTTACTCTCACAGAAACCTGATCTAGGATCCATGTAGCAAAAGTTTCCTTGCAATGATGCCACTGCTGCTGGATACATGAACTGTGGAACGTCAATATCGTTCAAAAGTTTTAACTGTTCATCCTCCCACCTCTCAGCAAGGTCCCCTGGTACCCTTAATGGTGAAAACCGCAATCTAGGATCCCTTAGCATAGCATCCCAATTTCCCCTACCATGTCTCCTCACACCAATCCAGAGAAAATCCAACTCCTCTTCAGACCACGTGATAGGGTGTGGCTTCAAAAATTCTTGAAAGTTTCCTCTTTCATTTAAAGCTCTTGTTCTGTGTACAATGTTGTCAAGTACTACCTGGTGCCTGGGATGCAATGGTTTCCGGTTTGGTGATGAAGACAGACATAATCCATCTTGGACAATATCTCTAGTTTCGGTGGTTGAATTTAACAAAGACATTACTGACAAACTATTAACAGAATCACTGCCTCTGGTCTTGAGCTCCACAGGTAAAGGCAAACCCAAAGAAAGAGAAACCATTGGCATAAGTTTTGGTTTATCGGTTTTTGTTTGTTGAACACCGATTCTTTCTTCAGTCATCATTAACTGAGTTTGGACACTACTTGAGCAAACACCAACTATAGCCTTTCCTTCTGAAATCAGCTGCATATACAAGACGATAAGGAGAACCAGATATCAATAATGGGCAACACTATCACATCTTTTAAAGGGAAGATATAACATGAACTTCAAAGTTGATGTTCACAAACAGCCCCATGCAACAAGCATAAAAAGGATGAGAAAATGCTGCACTTGGGAAGACTACCAGTTCACAAACCAATTTTTAAAAGCTAAATTGTTCTTCTTGGCCCATTATTTTATTTTTTTTCAATTTCATCTTATTATTAATTTTAGTGTCTCCCATTTATTTTAGAAATGAATCAATATTATTTGTTCTATCAAAGTCGTTAAGTCATCTAACAGAAAATATAATGTGGTACTGATGTGATCATTTTTTATGACATGACAATAACATGACACTAAATTGTATGATATATCTATGTTAATGTAGTATATTATTGATGACGGCATATGTGACATACACACCAGGTCTGCTAGTGCCATGTCTGCAAGCATGTACACGTTACACTTTTTCTTTAAACAACTTAACATCGCTGACAGAAAGAATAAGATTGAATCAGTTTAAAAAAAAAAAGTGAAACCAAATTAACACTAAAATTAATAGTGAGATGAAATTGAAAAAAGTAAAAACAATGGGAAAAAAAAAACTAAAGAAGTCTTGGTACACATATTTCCAATTAGGATGAATTAAAACATTTAAATTTCAAATTAGGGAAAAGAAACCAATGTTTTATCTAGTCGTTATTGGTTAACTGCTTAACCATTATTTATAGTTTTGGTTAATTCTTCCTAAATGGGAATATGTTTCCAGGATTTGTGAATTCTATTTTTCTTTTTCTAAAATATAAAATATCATCTTTGATGTTATAGAGATGTATTGGTATCCTCTTATACCTGTGGGTTCCTAGCATTTGAAAAGTCCAATTCAGAAACTTTATCTTCAGCAATGGCAGAACTACTGCTTGTAGATTCCAATTTGGCCCCACGAGCTCTCATCCTCAAATGAAGGGGACGCTTCTCAGCACCCAAGTTTAAATTGACAATGTGCTCTTCTGTACAGCATGAAAATTCTATATGAAATATAAACTCTTTAAATAAATTGAAAATATGCATGATGAAGATTTCGATTGAAATACATAGCACATCAATAACTCCATGATTACTGAACAAAATATTCAGATTCATCATTTCAATGTTTAAGGCTAAGTGACAAATCATACCTGCACAGTTATTAGGCATGTCAAACTGAGGTTGGTGCTCTCCAATTTTCATCATGTCATTGCACAAAACATTTTCATTGGCCTCATGTGACAAGTTTTGGGACTTTTCTAGTTCCTGATCAATGGCTGTGGCTGCAGGATAAGGATCTCTAGAATCAACCTTGACAGAGACCCCTTGACAATCCTTATGAAGATGTTGATCTTCCTTTTGAATCAGACAACCGTGGCTCAGTTTTCCTGTTCTGTCAGTAAGAGAGGCATTTTTTACCAAGTCTTCCCCATGACAACGTTGCTCTCTCATATCTGTCATACTGTTAGAATGAAAGCATTGATATACAATTTTTTCCCCAGCAGCTAATGGTTTTCTATTGGATTTATAATATTTAAAAATTTAGAGAGTTGAGTTTTATGAAAATATACCATGTTTCAGAAACAACTCCAGCGGAACACAGAGAATCAGTACTTTTGATCTGTCATAAAATTAAGAGTTACTGTTATTCAATAGATCTGTAATCAATTGATTGATGATCAACACCAAAATTTGTCACAAACTCAATCTCTCTTTAAAACTGAGTAGTTTTCATGATCAAGATGTCCAATAGCACCGTCTAATATTTCAGAGTTCTATTTTGAGTCTGTTTATTCTCATGTTCTTTATCTGATGACTTTGTCACTTCATTTCCAGAAAAAGGTATTAAGCAATGAAAAGGATTAAAAGAGAACACAAAACCTAATATCCATGTTTGATAATGAATTCTAAACCTACTTAAAGCCTTTTATGATTAATTATACTTCTGGTCTCTCTGATTTGAATTGTGCATCTACTTTGATCCTCCAAGTTTTTTTTTTTTTTGACCCAATTAAGTCCTAACTTTTTCAAAATTAAGCAAATTTGGTTCCTTCATTTTCAATCCAAAACTTTTAATTTCTCACTTCCTACTCAATCCACAAAAAATGAATTAATTATATTGTTTTAAACATTTTCTGCTCAAAACTGAATAACCAAAATATCCAAATTCATACAAAATGTAATTAAAAAAATCAAAACTTCCCCTTTTTAACCCTGATCTTATATTGTGGGAAATTCTTCAATTAAATGTTATATTTTTTACAGCTACAATTTTAAAATTATATCATATCCCAAATTCATCATAAATCTCAAATATTTGGATAGAAAATGAGAATTTTAAGGTTTTAGGGAAAGATATTGGTAGACCAAAATCACACAACCCAAAAATAAAGGGACTTGATTGGCTCTAGAAAAATTTGGAAGACCGAAATCACACACAACCCAAAAATCAATTAAGTCAACTTTTTATATTAGGTTAACTGCAGAACAGAGTGCAAAATCATTGATGGAGATAAATACTCAAGTCATGTTACAAGATAATTTTAGACATGATCCAAAAAACAAGTATACAGAAAAATACAAATCCTTGGATAAGGTTTAAGAGAATCACCAATGATGTTACTTGAGACAAGATAAATCAAGTTGCACTAAGAGACCAATGATGTTTCAATAGAAATACATGTTTGTTTAGACAACATGAAGTTCTCCACAATCAAATTTTAGGTCCATAATATACACTAGTCCAAGAATTTGTGGATAAAGAAGCTAAAATCAATTTATCAAAGTGAATAAAGTGCTTTATAAATAATCTAACCATTCACTGCACTGACCAGTTAAAACATATAAAGACCGGCAACGGGGAAAAATGATAGTCCTAGAATAAGAAGCTTCTACAAATTAAAATCATCTCTAAAAGCAATTATGCATAACTCACGAATCAATCAAAATTTCAAGTAACAAACCACAAGGTTTAAGAGAATCGCCAGGAAGCCATACTTTTTCTTGAGTTTGACAAAGCTCCCCTCTTTCTGAAAGCTCAGCAGATTGATTAAGGTCTGTCAGAAAAACCATAGAGCAACTTCTACAAGATGTTTCATCCTGCATTTTCTTCAATGCCTTCCCCTTTTCTGAAAGCTCCACTGATTGATTAAGGTCAGGTACATTATCTACAGGACATTCCTCACTAGATGATTCATCACTAGAACAAGGATTGGCATTTGCAAGCATACTCCACTTGGTTAACACTGAAATGTTTTCCTTCTTGTGCAATAAGCTTCTTTGCTTGCCATTTCTGTCCAACCCCTTTTTTCTTTTGTAACATCGATTGAAGGTTATTAACGGACTAGTCAAGTTGGTCTGAAAAACCATATCTCCAGATGGGTTTCTGATATTATCTTTGGAGCTTGAATGAGTAGGTACATCCATTGAATTATTCAAAACAGGAGATGTATTGACTTGTGCAGAACTGATATCCCTTGTGATCAATGTTTCTGAGTTTCCTAAATTAAAATCATTGCCAGCATCCAATTCAACTGGCAGGCAAATAATTTTATTAGAACAGTTATCACATCCATTACCAGAGCTTTCATAGGCATAGGAATTTCTCTGAGTATCGCAATCATTATCTGAAGGCTTTTCTACTGTGGGCAACTCACCAGCATCCCTCTTGATGTTATCCTCACATGGATGCTTCGTTGAAAATGATTCATGTGCAGCAGCCATCATTTCTGTTGCATCATAATTTCCAAGCTCTCCTGTCTTAGGTTCACCAGTATTTTCAAGTGGAAGCAATGATGAACAATCTGACTGTTTGAAACAAGGCATTTTCCCATCACTAGTACCCTACAAAATATATAGATGAGTAAGCCTGTCAGCATGCAATAACAAAAGCTCTCCATATAACTGGCACTTAAGTGTCATTCCAATATATACTCTTTTTTGTCCCCCAAATATGACTAGCTCAGGAATGGAAAATTATAAGATTGATAGAAGTTATTGCAATGTATCACGTCACCAAGAAAAAACGACACAAGTATTCTTTACTTAATATTTTCATTGTTCTTTAAAAGGAAAAAAGAAAAACTCAACTTTAATGGCCATGATATCTCAGCTCTTACATCTAAAGAACTTTTCTAACAAAAAATTTCACGTTCCTTGACCTGTAAATAAAACAAAATGGTAAAATTTTGGTTGTTTAAATTAGTTACTCTTACTCAGTTATCAGCTTTCTGGATTCCTCCCCTCACCTCCCAAATTGCATTAGGCCTTCTTGCTTTCATGCGTTGTACAGTATACTACAAGTTTATGAGTACATTATGAGTATTTCAAAATTTGGTTATTTGTATGAGTATCTCAGAAGTTCTAAAGGGAACAAGTCTAACATTGAGTAAATGGGGAATAATAAGAATAATATTGGTTGTTTTACTTGGTTAAAGTCAACATCATTTATTATTATAGAACATTACTCTCTCAACTAACTCCTTTCTTCTTCTCATCATCCTCCAATTTCCCCGTAATATTGGGAAAACAGATTATATTTTCTGTCACTTGGGGGCTCACCTTACAAGAGATTGTTGTAACCTCAGATTTTCACATTACTAACAAAACATTATGTGAGGCAAATAAATACTTAGGCCTTGTTTGGATAAAATTTTCCATAAACAATAGAAAAAAGAAATAGAAAGGTATAACGAATAAACCTCTGTATATTTTTCTTTCATAAGTGCTTGTAGAAAAGTTTATCCAAACAGGATCTAAAGTTATAGTTTTCACATGCCTCAAGCTACATATTTTCTCCCAATTTTCATAACAATCTAAAAAATTTAATTTCATACTATAAAATTAATAGTTGTCCATTCCAATTTCTTCATTCTTTTTGAGATTTATGTTTTGTTAGCATGTTAGCATAGTTTAACTTGTTACAATAGACTAACTTGTCTTCTCTAAAAAGCTATTTCACTAGTACCTATCTGTCCTCTAAGTGTAACTGTTCTTTTTATTTACTCTCTCTTGCATCTCTAATGTAAGTTTCCTATAAATAATATGGATCAGCTAATAGATAAATCAGTCTTTTAAGCCTTTTCTCATATTTTCACTCATAAGTCATTTTAATCAAGTACTTTGTATCAAGGCCCTCAAAATGCTACCTTTACTTTTTAGAGATGAGAGTTTACATAAAGTACATGAGCCCCAGTAATGTGGTATAAGAGTTTTCCTAACTGGCAATAATACTCTTCACGGCCAATATACATCAATGCACTTAAATAAAGTATTTTGTAACAATAAAAACCATTTTTATTTGTGATAGAAATACATGAATCAGCGTAGCCCCTGGCTAGTAGTTTATGCCAAGGGTTACACAAGTCTTGTCAAATCTTGCTAGATATGGAATTGCAAAAAGAGAGATAGAGACAAGATTGATGCTCTATGAAAATATCAACAAAACAAAGTTTCGTTTCAAGAATCTCACCGTTGTTTTTTCTTCATGCTTTTTTGATGTTTTCTCCACAGTTTGATTGTCATTATGGGCATCTTCACATACCAAATTTTGGTTACAATTCCCATGGACAAAATTACTATTTAGAGATTGCCGCTTTCTTTTATAAGTTAGAAACACTTTGTTCCCAAACATTTAAACTTCTTCAGGTAAGAACTCCCAATCTACTAGATGCTAGGCTTCGAGCACTAAAGACAAAATTAAAACATGGGTCACAAATGAAGTCCATTCCACGTGAGAGTCAAGCATTCAGAACTGATCAGCAGAATATTATGAATATAGAAAAAATAAATAACAGATTGAATATATCTCACAAATCACAGGACACATCTCTCAAAGATTGGATTCTGATAGCATATATCTTCAGTCTACAAAGCCAGTTTAAGTCCTTTTTGTAGTGCCTTCCTGATTTAACCTGCAATTAGTTAAAAAACCGTTAAAGAGTTGTAATTCACATAAACTAATACGAATGAATGCAAGAAGGGTAAGCAAGTTCACTACAGGCATTTGACATATCAATACTTAAAACTCCATTAGAACCTTACAATACCATAATGTGATGGTTGAAAATCTTAAAATGGTTTTAGCTCATGAAGTTTTCACTTCTAATATATGGAAAAGAAAAATGGAAACTCGACCACTTTTATAATGTATACAAAAGGACCAACAAGCTAAGCATGGAACATCATTGTTGCCAAGACAAAATGGTAAGCTCAAGAAGCTAAAGTAAAAATGTTCAACTTTCTTTTACAGAGAAGTTCAAGACACCTCTAAATAAGCCACAATATTAATAAACCACAAGAATCCATGATTCACTCTTCTTTTTTTATTTTTCCATGGACAATCACATTGTCAAAGAACCTTTGCCAACAATAGCAACAACTAGACCAATAAGGTCCTTTATGAGGGTATCTAACACTATTCCACATTGAAGCAATCCCTAGCAGGAGAAACCTCCATAGTTGCATCTTTAAACAAAAATACTTTTCTTTAATGACCATACTTCCCAATTCCCATTGACATTGAACACTTTATTAACCACGTGAACCCACATAAAAGCACTTCACTAACCTGACCTCCACCAAGTCACCACCATCCACACTCCATGATTTCAAAGCACAAGGACGAAAATGCTCCATTTAACACAGGTTGCAAGCAAAAAAGGAGATAAAAACTAAACATCCCAGAAAAACAAAAAGAAAGAAACTTTGCTTATAACCTGAAGCTTCCCATACTTCAAACACAAACCCCACCATTCTTTTTTCTTTAGACCCAAAAAAGAAAGATTCCTCGCAGCAAAACCTAAGAAGAGAATGGGTCCATTCATGTTAAAGCATCACCAGTTTACATTTACTGTTCAGCCATTTTCCACAGCATCCAGATGAATTTGTGAAATTTCAGGCCATGCTTATAACCTGAAGCTTCACATACTTCAGACACAAACACCACTATTCTTTTTTTCATTAGACCCAAAGAAAAGAAAAAGATTCCTTGCAGCAAAACCTAACAAGAGAATGGGTCCATTCATGCTAAAGAATCACCAGTTTACATTTACTGTCCAGCCATTCTGCACAGCACCCAGATGAATTTGTGAAATTTCAAGCCATGCAGTTAGGAAAAAGAATCAAACTTTGGCAAGCAGGGAAGCAAAAAAGAAAAGGAAATGATAAAAAAAAATGGAGAAGTGCAAAACAAAAAGGCAGAAACAGCTTACAAAAGAGAAAGCAGAGACAAGTGAGTGGAACAATAATACACAAAAGTTGAAAGCCCTTCCTGTTGTCAGTATATGTCTCTACTCTATAGTACTTTGAGAAACTTAGAGAGGTAAAGATCAGTCCTTGTACAATGTATTTGGTTCATGTTTTTCATTTTTCTCATTCATGTTTTTCATTATTAATAATATTAATTGATTATTAATAAGGAACAACACGAGCCACACTCACTGACAGAAACCTTTGCTTTTTGCTTGCGTTTTCACGCCAACAATGACACGTCACTTCCATGAGTTTATGTCATAGGCCCAGAAGGCCCAGAAACGAGTAAGGCCCACTTTATAACCCAATTTGAGTACCCCCACAGAAACGTATCTTTGTGCTATTTGGTCAATTCTGTTTTCGTTTTCTACGTAGCTTCGCTTCTTCTCCCGAATTCATTTTATTAAATTTAATTGAACCTAACTCACTTTAATTCAAAGAAATTCTAACTATATCATAAAATAAATAAATAAAATAAATAAACGAATTTTAAAAGTAAAATCAATTCACATTTAAGCAAATAATTTTATTTTTGAATCAAATTAATTTTAAAATTAATAATTTTATTAGAGATTTGAATTAATCTAGATATATAATTAAAAAAGTATATAAATTAATACAAATATTATTTAAAAAAAATTACTGATTTAAATTATGTATAAATATAATATTCAAAAATGGTATCAAAATATAAGTTTAATAAGATTTGTTAAGTTTATAAAGTATTATTAAATCATCTATAAATATTTTATTTTATATTTTATATTTAATACAGTATAGTCTATATCTATATTTTTATAGGTTTAAATAACTATAAGTAATTTTTTTGAAAAAAAAAATGTATTATACATATAATTAATTTTCTTTAATAAAAAAAATTACATTTTAGCTGTTAAAAATTAATATTAACAAAACAATTTTTATTCGCATATATATATATATATATATAGATATAGACTGTACTGTATAATAATTTGCAGAAATTCTAACTTTGGAATATAAAATAACACATTTTCAAAATAAAAAAATGTTAATAATATATATTTATAGTTTAATTATGTCTTTAATATTTTAAATTTAGAATAAATCCATTTCGGTCTTTATTTTTCATAAAAATCAGACGATTTTAGAGTGATAAAAAGAATCATTTGAAAATTTAAAATGGTTACAATTTTAGTTTTCAAAGTTTAAAATATTTTTTGTTAACTTGGTGGCAGTGATTAAAAACACTGAAGGAATGTAACATAAATTATTTAATACATAATAAGAATAAAAAAATGTCATTTATTAAAATAAGTTTATTAAAATAATCATACCCTTTTAATATATATTTTTTCTATAAATACGAACATTTTCTCAGCACACATTTAGGGATAAACTAAAATTTTCATTAAGAATTAACAAGTTAATTTGAAATTTTTTATAGGATAAACATTAGTTATTTTTGAATAATTTTTTTTTTTTTTAAGTTTGAGAGATTAAAGCTTTTTATTGTATATCTGAAAAATAAAAGAAATTTGTTTGAAAATCTTGTAAGAAAAAAAGAAAATAGTTGATAGTATTTGAAAGCCGAAAAACATGCTACATGTTGGGGGACACATCCATGCATGACGCCATGACGACGACGACATCGATGACCATATTCCATCACAGTCAGTTATGTTAACGCAGCACACAAAACAACGTTCTCTCTAACCGTTCCACGTGGCACCTACCTTCATATCTCTCACGCTTCAAGAAATAAATAAAAATTAAAATTAAAATTAAAAAAGAAAAAAAGCGAAAAGCATAATCATCTGAACCTTTATACCTTCCTTCGCCATCACCATAACCATAACCAAACTCTTTTGCATAACAAATCCTTCATTTCACATTCTTCTCCGTTCCGATGGCGCAGGAGAACTCTCTCCACCGTGCCAACTCTTCCTCCAGTGACATCTCAGTCTGTTTCGACGCCGACGCCACTTCCGCTCCGGCCGCTTCAGCCGGTAACCCTTCCTCCTTTCTCTTTCCCTTGATTTCTTGAGATCGTTTCAATGCAATTAGGATTGTAGAGTAACGGTAGTGAAAAGCAAGAACAAAGACAATTCATGCGGTTATGTAATTGCTTCTTCTTCAGATTGTTCTTACGCAGGGCGTGCTCACTCGCCGTCGCATGCACCGGTTAACGATGGGAATGATCTTGCGAAAGTTAAGAGCAGGGGAAGCAGTGCAGTTGCGCTTGCTAAGTTCCTTGACGAGAAAGTTCCCTTCAGGAAAAAGGTTTCACAAGAATCACTGTGTTTTATAATTATTCTTCGAATTTTATGCAATTGAAGACTCTTTGTCCGGAAGTTATATTTATGCATCAGGGAAGGTTCCTAAAAGTGATCTGCTGAAGTTTAATTTTATGCTGGCTTAAATATGTTCAATTTCCCTGCATATAGAGTTTTTTTTTTTTTTTTTAAATTTATATATTATTTTAGTCTTTGTATACTTTTGGTAAAGCTGTGGCATGCTCTTGAAATGTAATTTTATGCAGGCTTAAATATGTTTCAGTTTCCTACAAATATTTAGTGATTTTGTTTTTAGCCCTTGCAATTTTTTTTAGCCTTTTATTCTTGCAATGTTTGCTGATACTTAGTTTGGTTCCCAGTGTGACCTGTTTTTAAAAGAAACGTGTTTTACATCCCTGCAAGTATAGGGAGTATTTTTTAGCTTCTGTAACATAGCCGATTTTGTGTTTAGTCCGACAGCCATGTAAGTGGGACTTGTGCTGCCCCGTCAGGTTGAGACCAAAATAAGTGACGGTGAATTTGTTGTAGTTTAAAAAGTTTATGTGATTGAAAATTCCTTGATGAGAAGGTTACCTTCAAGAATAGGTAAGACAAGATTCTGTGTTGTATTCTTAAAGTTCTCTTTGATTTTTCAGTTGGAACTTTGTTGTTTGGAATATAGATTTAGGCATCAATGAAATTGGAGGTCTTAATCGTGGCATGCTGAATTATATTTATGTTGAATGGGGTTTCAATTGTACATGTCCCCATACATACATAGGCCGAGTATGCTAACAAGCATTCTGCATGGGTCTCCCATCTCCTGATACTACTTCAAATTATTTCTGTTTCTAAAATATTTAAATGAATGCTTGGAAATTCTCTGAATGTCTTTTTAAATCCTTGAAAACTGTTTGCAAATGTGGTAGGTGCAATGGATAAAACGAGCTTCCGTAGTTAAGGATGATGGTACAGTTGAAATTAAAGTTTCAGGACCAGGAAGTAGTATTGAGCACAATGTTAAATGTGATGAACCTCATGATGAATTTTGGGATGCATTACACAGTCAGGATATTCTACCTATTAAGCCACTTCAAATTGTAATGCTTATAGTAGGCACACGAGGAGATGTCCAGCCATTTGTTGCCATGGGGAAGCGTCTGCAGGTTTTTTTGAACTATTAGTTTTACACAATGATCATATACTACAAGAATGTGTAGTACATTGTTACGTTGTGCTAATGGAAATAATTAGGGTTTAAAAGGTTTAATTTTACTCTGGCAAGATTTCAGGATAATGGAAATTAGGTTATTAATTCTACGTTCTGAAATTAAGGTTTTAAAACTGTGGTTAGGCTTTAGTGTAGCAGAGTGATGCGGTCTACAATTGGAGTGCTGCAATGCGCTGCAGTCGGCAATTTAAAACCTACCTTATAATGATGGCAGGTGCCTTTCAGAAACTACAATTAACAACATGATAGTCTGGCCAAATGTTGGATTAACCCCTTGTTATTTGTTTATGAAATATTTCTCCACCAAGCAAATATTTTGTAGTTTTCTACTTTTAATGCAAAGATCCTTCTTTGCCTTGCTTAATTCCTTTCAAAAGCCTGGGAACATAACTGATCCTTCGAGTAACTTGTGGTTCAGGTTTTCTGTAGCAAGTGAGATTACAGTAGACTTATGGTTTTAAGTTTTAAAAGTATACCAAAAGCAGCCTTGTATATGATATCCTTACCTTTTCCAGCGATTTCAAAAGCGGTTGATTTCACCTATCTCTTAAGTTGTACAAGTTGAATTTACTATAGTATGTTGTATTATTCAAAAGGAAAGCCAGCTTTGTGCCTTTGAGAGACACTTGAATAGGAGGAAATTTTTAGTTTCACAACTTGTACATTAAACATATTACTTGCAAGTGCAACTAAAATAACCCTTTTATTTATTTTTCTATGATTGAAACTGTTAGCCCCTTCTGTGTTCCATTATGGATCACAAACTTTGTTTTTAATTAGCTTAGCACTTAATCAAGCTCCTAACACTAAAGAAAATCTTGATATCTTTATTTTTTATAGCATTTTCATTCTCTCCTCTGTTTTTAACTTAAACACTTAAGTCAATTTGAATCCTATGTAATACAACCTAGTTGAGGCTGGTGTCTTTTGCAGGAAGATGGTCACAGAGTTAGGCTAGCTACTCATAAGAACTTCGAAGATTTTGTCTTGGGTGCAGGCTTGGAGTTTTACCCTTTGGGTGGAGATCCTAGAGTTCTCGCTGGTTGTAAGTGTTTCTTGTCTTAATCCAAAACATGATCTTTCTAGATCCAATTTGTTTTAATTATTTAAAGGGTGAGTAATAACATCACCTGGTAATGACCACTAAAACTATCTTTTAGTAGTAACTTGACCCTAGCATCTAACAAGAACTGCATGCAGATAGTAGGACTCCATTTGTGGTTCTCAACTTATCCTTATAATTCAACACAAACATGACTAATTAGATGAATGCAGTAAATCTTTACCAGTGGGCTGGGTCCCATGGCACCCCATCTCTCCTTAACAAGAAATGTCATTTATGGCGTAGATATTTGTCAAAAATGATTTATACACGTGAGACTTTATCTAGAAAAATGAAAAGGTCAATACGTGGAATAGAAGGTAAATCTAAAACTTAATATAAATCAAGAAATGAGATTTACTCCTCAAGAATCAATGATACTGTTTTGGTCATATGGAGGTGAGGGAATGTTCATACCACTGTTTTCCAATATAAATATTTGTAGTCATTGATGAATTGTGTTTCTTCTTTGTTCATGCTTTCAAATTATTTATATACATGTTTTCTTCAGATATGGTCAAGAATAAAGGCTTTTTGCCATCAGGACCTTCAGAAATACATATACAAAGAAATCAAATCAAGGATATTATTAATACTTTGCTTCCTGCATGCCACAGTCAATACCCAGAATCTAATGCAATATTTAAAGCAGAAGCGATAATTGCCAATCCTCCAGCGTATGGTTAGATTTTTTACTTAAATTTTTTCTCTTTCAATTTCATCATGTTGTGCCTGATAATAATTATAAATAACATTGAAGAGAAGTCTTTTTTCATTGTAATGAGAATGTAATTCAAATATTTTATCAAGTAATTAGAGATTGCATAGTGACAAAAAGTTAAACCACAAACTTTGTCCTATAAAAATTTAAGGATTTGTATCTGTTGAAATATGTGTGTAAATATTGCACAATAAATTTGTTTGTAAGAAATCCCTAAAATTAAGGGATTTTGATTAGGAGTTTATTTAGAAGATTTTGTCCTGATTTAGAGTCTTTATTTCAGGAGATTTATTTCCTTTTATTAGGATTTAAGTTTTCCCTTTAAATACTCATGTATTATTTCTTTTTCAGATCAAGAAAAGTAATTCCATAATTATTATTGTTTATTGTCTACACTTTTTCACATGGTATCAGAGCCTATCCTAACAAAGTTATTGGACATGTTCGAGCTAATGGTAATCTCGACCTGTCTGTGTTGTCCCACGTTCGAACTAATGGTAATCTCGACGTGGAAGGGGTGTGTTAAAGATCCCACATTGCTTAGTGATATGGCCAAATTAATGTATATAAGTGGGGGCAAACCTCACTTCATAAGCCGGTTTTATGAGGTTGAGTTAGGCCCAAAACCCACTTCTGTTATGGTATCAGAGCCAGGTTTTTTCCTGGAGCCCTGGTCTCTGTTTTATCATCTGTGGCCTTCATTGCCATTTTATCTCATCTGTGGCCTTCATTGCCATTTTATCTCATTTGTGGCCTTCATTGCCATTTTATCTTCAAGAGGTTGTAGCCTTAATTGCTACAATTTTATCATAAAAGCCTTTATTGCTGTTTTTTCTCCTTGTAAAATCACTCATTAGACAGCTGGTTGCTGAATTACATCTCCATGATGTTTGATCCAAATGCAATTGGGGAATTCCGTGGCGTTAGAGTTTCATACAGATTAAATGAGAAACCCTCTGAATCATGTTCTCTGGCTTTCTCAGGTAATGTTTCTTGTATGAGTGACTCAGATAATTGTAACTCTTGGATTGTGGATTCGGGAGCTACAGATCATATGACATATTCATCTCAACGTTTTCATTCTTATACTCCATCTTCAAGTAATAGGAAAATTGTTGTTGCCAATGGCTCTGTAGTCACAGTTGCAGGATATGGAGATATCTATTTATCCGCCAAATTTATTCTTAAAAATGTTCTACATGTCCTAAAACTTTCAACAAGTCTTATCTCCATAAAAAGACTAACGAATGACCTCAATTGCCTTGCATTGTTTTCCCCATCTTTGTGTGTTTTTCAGGAACAGGACTCGGGGAAGAGGATTGGACTTGCTAAGGAAAGAAATGGACTCTATTACCTTGAACTATCTCAAGAATCCAAAGTTGACCAAACCATGTCTTTACTTAGTGTATCAAAAGAAGACACTCTTTGGTTGTACCATTATCGGTTAGGACATCCATCATTTCCTGTTTTAAAAATTCTGTTTCCCCATTTATTTGAAAATCTAGACACCTCAAAACTGCATTGTGAGGCTTGTGAATTAGCTAAACACACTCGTGTATCTTTTCCTGTTAGTAATCATAGAACTTCACAACCTTTCCAATTAATCCATAGTGATGTATGGGGACCATCTACTATACCTAATATTTCTGGGGCCCGTTGGTTTGTAACCTTTATTGATGATTGCACTAGAGTTACTTGGCTCTATTTGCTTAAACAAAAATCTGATGTGAGCACTGTCATTCCCATTTTTTATTCAATGATTCAAAATCAATTTGGGGTCAGTATAAAAAGATTTAGGTCTGACAATGCTAGAGATTATTTTAACCAAACTGTATCTACCTTTTTTCAATCAAAAGGAATCATTCATGACTCTTCATGTGTCTATACTTCCCAACAGAATGGAGTAGCAGAGAGGAAAAATAGACACTTACTAAACATTACCCGAGCACTTCTTTTTCAGGGGAAAGTTCCAAAAAGTTATTGGGGAGAAGCTGTCCTTACTGCTACATATATGATAAATAGACTTTCCTCACATATTCTAGAGAACAAAAGTCCACTTGAAACCCTAAAAACTTTTTTCCCTCACATTAAGATCTCACATGGTCTCATTCCTAGAATATTTGGGTGCACAGCTTTCGTACATATCCACAACCAAAATAGAGACAAACTTGATCCCAGGGCTGTTAAGTGTGTTTTTCTTGGTTATTCACCAACTCAAAAAGGTTATAAGTGTTATGACCCTTCATCTAAAAAGTTTTATATCTCCATTGATGTTACCTTCACTGAAACTAAATATTTTTTCTCCAATACTGGCTCCCAAGAAGCTTTTTCAGAAGATTCTGATGACAACCTTGAACCCTTTGTTTTTTCATATTCTCCATCTGGAACCTCAAGAAATGAACCTATAGTTGAGCAAATTGATTCTGAGGCAGAATTAGAAACTGAAAATGATAATATCACTGAATTGCAGTTAGAGATTCAACCCCAAGATTCAGCAATGTCTACACAAGAAGGAAGAGCATTTCAAACATGCAGCAAGTCCATGAATCCAATCCAAGTTCTGAACCTGAAACTACAAACAGAGTTGAACCAGAAAATGAGAATATTTCCAACTCTTCAAATGACCTTGATCTTCCAATAGCCATCAGAAAAGGTACTAGAAACTGCACAAAACAATCTCTCTATCCTTTGTCAAATTATGTTTCTCTAGATAAATTATCGGATAACCATAAAAGGTTCATTGTTAGTTTGAATTCTATTGTTGTCCCTAACACTGTTACTAAAGCTTTGACAAGAAAAGAATGGAGAGATGCCATGAAAGTGGAGATGGATGCATTGGAGAAAAGTGGTACTTGGAAAATTGTTGACAAACCCAAAGAAAAAAATATTGTTGATTGCAAATGGATATTCACAGTAAAGTATAAGGCTGATGGATCTATTGAAAGGTATAAAGCGAGGTTAGTTGCTAAGGGATACACTCAAGCTTATGGAATAGACTACCAAGAAACTTTTGCACCAGTTGCTAAAATGAATACTGTAAGAGTTATTTTATCTTTAACTGCTCACTTTGATTGGGAACTTCTACAATATGATGTTAAAAATGCCTTTCTCCATGGAGATATAGAAGAAGAAATTTATATGAATATTCCACCTGGGTTTGAAGGAGACAGAAAAAATAAGGTGTGCAGACTGCAAAAAGCTCTTTATGGATTGAAACAATCCCCTAGGGCTTGGTTTGGAAGATTCACCAAAGCTATGAAGGGATTTGGCTACAAACAAAGTCAAGGAGATCACACTTTGTTTATTAAACATTCAGGGAAAGAGGGGGTAACAATCCTTCTAGTTTATGTTGATGATATTATAGTGACTGGAAATGATGAAAAGGAGAAGGAAGAATTGAAACAGAGACTAGTCCAGGAATTTGAACTAAAAGAGTTAGGAAGATTGAAGTATTTTCTAGGCATTGAAGTAGCCTACTCTAATAGGGGAATCTTCATATCCCAGCAAAAATATATAACTGATTTGTTGGTAGAAACTGGAAAAATTGGGTGCAAACCAGTATCAACTCCAATGGATCCTAATCATAAGTTATGTAAGGCTGAAGAGGAACCAGCAGTAGACAAAAGGATGTATCAGAGATTGGCTGGAAAATTAATATATTTGGCTCACACACGACCAGACATTGCTTATTCAATGAGTGTCATCAGTCAATTTATGCATGAACCAAAGGAATCTCATCTTCAAGCAGCTTATAGAATTTTACATTACTTGAAGGGCAACCCTGGAAAGGGGATACTCTTCAAAAGAGATGGAAGATTAACTCTTGAAGCCTATACTGATGCAGATTTTGCAGGTTCTCTTGTTGATAGAAGATCAACAACTGGATATTGTACTTTTCTAGGTGGGAACTTGATGACATGGAGAAGCAAAAAACAGAATGTGGTAGCAAGATCATCAGCTGAATCAGAATTCAGGTCCATGGCACAAGGACTATGTGAGTTATTATGGCTCAAAATTATTTTAGATGACTTGAAGATTAATTTGGAGGGACCCATGAAGCTCTACTGTGATAACAAGTCAGCAATAGACATTGCACATAATCCTATTCAGCATGACAGGACAAAACATATTGAAATAGATAGACATTTCATTAAAGAAAAATTAGAAGAAGGTTTAGTATGCATGTCATACATTCCATCCAAGCAACAGGTGGCTGATGTGCTGACAAAAGGACTTAATACTTCAATTTTTCATAATCTCATAACCAAGCTGGGAATGGAAGATATTTATTCCTCAGCTTGAGAGGGGGTGTTGAAATATGTGTGTAAATATTGCACAATATTAGTAACATTATTACCAATATTAGTAGTGGATTAAAGCCTAACTCAACCTCATAAAACCGGCTCAATGAGGTGAGGTTTGCACCACTATATAAAGCTTGCTTTGGCCTTATCTCTAGTCGATGTGGGATCTCCAACACACCCTCCTCACGTCGAGCTTCCCTAAACTCGACGTGGGACTAGAAATTATGGGTGGTCTGATAGAAGTGGTCCGATATCGGCCTGAGAAAGTGGACCGAGAATGGTCCGAGAATCTCGCTAAAAAAAAAAAAAAA